>CANXYI011056486.1:0-13950 GCA_948208565.1 Hura crepitans
CTCGACATTGCTCTTCTTTAAGCCTCTCAATCTAGCTTTAATTCCCATTGTGGTTTCCTTCCACACATTATTTCTTGGAAATTAGCATTAATAACAAATTTCTTCTTATACCTCTTAGGCCATTCAAGAATGAAATTCCTAAAAATTACAAATTTTAACTTATTATAACCACTTAATTTAAATATTTCTAGAATAAAAGGGTTAATAATATCCATACCAAAAACATAACACATAACTAGCTTGTATCATAATGTTAAATTTAATAGTTTTACTATCAAATTCCACAGTGAACCCATTAGGTTCTTTATCCTTTGCTGAAGAATAGTAACTTTTGTCTCTATCTTGTTGTTTAAACTGTGCTCTTGGCTTACCTAACAAGGTTTCTTTAATAACTTTTTTTTGCTTCTTTAGGTGATTGCACTAGTATTATGACTTGAGACTTAAATTTTACCCTACTCGTGGATGTAGCCAAATTACTCACTCGATTCTCTAAGTTTTAAATGCTTATTATTGTCTCCAACTAAAATTGCAAAGTGTTAATACAAAGAGATTTCATAATTTTTTTCAAGTGAATGGAGCAAATGGCATGGGCTAAAAATTGTTGAAATGGTGATTGTGTCCCATAGTAATAATTTGAATAATCCTCCACCTGGATTGTAAGTATGATGATCATATTGCCTTTGAGGTAAACTAAAAAATCCTGCAATCATATAGGTATACTTTAAGTGTTATCTTGAAGTGCGAGACACAAGTCTATAAGATGACTTGTATATGCACAAATTCCACATACTTTAGCTTGTTACATATTTATGGCTCAATTTTAAACCAAATAAGTTACCTAAGAAATTTTAAATTCAAGTAACATATTTTCCCTTTTGGAATTATATTATGAACTTTTAGCCATGATGGAGATCACATTATAAAAGCAAAATTGGATTATCAAAAGAACTAAAACCAAATAGCATCAATCCTTGGAAATAGTGCCAAAATTAATAGATGTTGAATCCATTAAAAATAAATTACTACTTCTTTAAACAAAAAATTTGTATATAGGGTGAGTAGAGTCAAAACCATAAGGATTGAAAATGACTAATTCTTCTAAAATTAGAAAATTAAATAAAATAGAAAAAAGATATTTTAATGGAATAAAAATTAAATAAAAACTAAATAACAATGCAAATAAGAATAAATCAATGTAAATAAGTTCTAGCCAAAGGAATAATTTTGAGTTTCGATTCCTTAGTTAATCATAAATATATCGATAAATTCTTTATTCTTCCAATTAGTGGTTATAGCCTTTGGGATGCCTTGCAAACTAGTCTTTCCTTAATTGTAAATTATTCCAGATATGCACTAGGAACAACACTAGAACATGGTTTTATGATTTAATCATTTACTAGCTTTAAATGGTAGAAAAACTTGACTCTAGTCAACAAATTTAGCCACTTGTTTTGTTTAAATCAAATTATGTATTTTCACAACATAATTCAAAAGTCTCATCATAATCAAATTATATTAATTACTAATAATTAATAGAATGAAAAGGAAAATACGGATCTAAACACTAGTCAATTGCAATGCAATTATTAGTAGAATAATAATAAAAATATAGTTTCATATGAATCTTAATAATGCAAAAAAAAAAATTCAAAGATATAAAGATAACTGAAGAATATTTAGATCTCATAATCTTTGAAGAAATGAAAGCATCAATTATCCCTAGCTAAAGGAAAGAAAATTAGCCACTTAGGGTTAGAGCAAAAAGCATAGGTGAAAAAAATTACAAAGAAAGAGAAAAATGTTGATCTAAGAAAAATCCTATTTAATTTCCCAATTTAAAGGAAAAACTTAAAACTAACTAGGAAAACGAAAAAATAGAAAGTAATGTTTCATTAGGAGATAACCTAATTTTGTGTTTTAATTAGGTATAAAAATCTTTTGGAATGTTTAGAGATTAGATAAGATCAAAAATACACTTGTCAATTAAAATTTATTATTATATTTTCAAGATCTATATTACTCAGGTTAAGCCATGCCTAAGGTTTATTTGAAGGTCATATTATGCTATAAAAGTAAGATACACTCATAGCTTACATAATTTGGACTTATTAGTTTCTTCAAGTGTAGAAATTGCCCAGTTTGATTCCTTTTCTTTATTTTGCCAATTCCTATTCAATTCTTCAGCAATGGTACCAAAATTTGATAGGTTTTTGCGATTTGGTGCAAGGATATTATATGAGGGTGAAATGCACTTTGTTATTAGTATGGCTTGGTTATTGACTATCAATTATGTCGTTGTTCATTCATATTGCTAGCATTTGGGCAAAGAATAACATTGGTCCACATGTAGAAGGTTTTCTAGTTGTGGTGGGTCATTGATGACATTGATTTACAATGATTAAGTGTTACTAACCTATTGTAGGGTGGTTTTAGTGGTTAGATTTTTATGATTTTGTAGTTTTTTAGTTGTTTAGTGGTAATGATCTTTTTACTGCTCTCTTAATTCTCATGGTGGATTGATGTTTTAAGATTAAAAGTATTTAGGAAAAGGAGAAGGAGAAAGAAGAAGAAGAAGAAAGAAAAAGAGGAAAAAAAGGAAAAGTAATATTTAATGGGTTACATGTAAGGTAAAATAATTAGGTAAGCAATGTTTAGGTTAATAAGGTAAATGATATTTGCATCATGAATTTTTTGTGTGACTTAGGTTAGGCCAAAAGCATGAGATGTAAAAAGGGCCATTTATTGTAAAGGGAAACACTATTTATCTACCATTAATTGACATCCACCATAGGGACTTAAACTTTACCTCTAAATCTTTATCTTTTACTTAGAAAAATTAACCAACCTAAAGTAGAGTGTATTATTGAAGAAGATGAAAAGAAATAAAAGAAAAAAAATAAATGGAAGAATAAATTAAATAAGCAGTAAAACTAAGGTGTGGACACGCCTTAAAAATTGGCTCGCTTCCCAACAAGTAACCTTATTTATTATTCTAGGCTTAACATTACCCTTCTCCAAGCCTTTTCAATTTGACTTCAATTCTTATTGTGGTCCCATTTCGTACAATATTTCTTATAAATTAGAATTAATAACAAATTCCTTGTCATACCTCTTAGAATATACATAAATGAAATTCCTAAAAAGTGCAAAATTCAACTTGTACTTAATTCAAATATTTCTAGAGTAAAAGGGTCAATAATATTCACATCAAAAATTAAAAAAAATATCATTAACATATTTCTTGGTATCTTTAACATTAGTTTAACAATTTCATTATCAAATTCTACAACAAACCCATCATATTGTTTATCTTTCTACTAATGAACAGTAATATCTATCTATATATCGTCGTTTAAGTTTTGCCTTTAGTTTATCCAACAGTTGAATTTGATTTGAAATCAAATTGAATTTGATGATTTTTTTTTCTTTATTAGAGAAAAAGATTATTATAGCAATATAAATCAATGGAGAAAAATGATTGATTTGAATTTAAATTAAATTAAAAATTAATCAAATTGAAAGAAAATTGATTTAATTAAAATTAAATTATTTTTTAATTGAAATTAATCCAATCAAAAGCAATTTAATTTGATTAAAAATAAAGTAAATTGATTTTTCAATTTAAATGGATTAAACTGAAAGCAAATCGATCAATTAATTTAATTGATATTTGTTCCATAGAAAATCAATTGTAAAAATTGATTAATTTGAAATTAAATTAATTTTGAAATCGATTGAAGCATAAGCGAATTGATCTAAATTAATCTAGTTAAAAGCAAATTTAAATCAAATGAAATTAATCTAGTTAAAAACAAATTTATCAAATTAAATTATGAAACATCCCTTTCCTGATCTACTATAAGACTCGAATAAGAGATGGCATTTAACAACTTTGACCCTTCTTATTGTACATTATTTGATCCTCATAAAGGACCTTTTTTTTAAATGAACCTTAAGAATTAACCTTAAGTCGATGATTTAGGAATTAAATCTATGGATCTCATTTATTATGAAATATTACAAGATTTGTTGTAGTGAAAATCCGGTAGCATAATGGCTGTCCAGAGTAAAAATCTAAAATTTTTGAACTTACATAAAAAAACACATCTATAATCATTCTAAATCCTTCTGATCCTTCCTAGACTCATTATATCCATTATCAAGCAACATTGCATTTCTATCACATTTCCATACTACAATCATAATAAATACATAATGACATATCCTAATTTCACGTATCATAGTCTAGTACATCTATATACATATATTTTACTTCACAATATGCACCAACTAAACAGCTAAATACATTGTATAGATTTTACATGATAGATGTGTACGTGAGTACCCAAGCTGACTATTACATCACTTTCACATACATACTTAGATATTTAAAAATAACTAAATCTTTCGAGAAAGAAAGCACCCCTGTTCACACTGTGCATGTTGAGGCTGCATCTACTGTACCTTAGCTATAACCTACGATCAAAAAAATCGACACACTGAGTATTAGCTTAATGGTGTATTCATTAAAATATACATGTACATACATACATGCATATACATAAATATGTGTGTGTGTGTGTGTATATACACACCACATGTGAGCTAACAATACATTCATTATCAAAACTAACAAGGTTAAATGTGTAACAATATTCGTTTAAATTCAGTTCCTTAACATTACATAATAGCTATATCTTTGAAATTTCATGAATGCAACCTATTACAATTATGATAGCTACTTACATTACATTTAGAATACCATGCATGTAATGACAACTATATAACAATGCCATACCTCACATTCATACTTTTATCAACCATATTTAGTGTAAGTTCTAAGTATAATCATTTTCTTAGTTAAGTTTCTTTATTCAATTATTATGTTTTTTATTTAAAATACCACTTTCATTATTGTAGAAAAGCCATACTTCAAATTTAATTCCATTACCATGATGGTACGATAAATATTTCAATTTGTATTTCATTTTTTTAGAATAATTAATTTAGAACATTTCTTACATTACATTCATTAAATTTTACTTTTTTAACAATTTACGTATTTTATGTGTACTGTCTTTGATTCTACATGCCTTATATGCTTTAACTAATATTTAAGATCCTCATTAAATTGTATTATCCATTTTTATTTGTCCCTTTCTTTTTATCAGTGTTTTTCCTAGATTTTGTTTGTTATATCTATACTTTCAAATCATCCCACTTTTAAGTAAGTTTCATTATGACATTGATTTTATTTACTATAGCTTTTAATTACACGAGACGCCTTCTTTTAAGTCTTTTAATTCTTCGACCCATACTCGAGAGATCATGCCTAAATTACTGGATAATAGGATCTAAACTTGTGCAAGGGCTCATATTATGGACCTTGATTGTTGCACCCGTTATAACATACTTAGGCCCTCAAAGACCTTAGGATAGTAGGAACAACCCTCAGGAACTTTCCACTAGTAGGGACAACTTTCAGGGAGTTCCTATTAACAAGGATAACCCTCAAGGACTTCCCACTAGTAAAAAGTGTGCAGGGTCCTTATTCAGAACCTTGTCAGCTACACCTTACCTTAGAACAGGTAGCAATTCTTGTGGACCAATGCCAAAAGTGACACCGTAGTGTCCTAATAACTGCTAACTCTCTAGCTGACCAGTCAACCTACTCAGTAGGTTATCTAACCAATATGGGCCTTTATATTATGCTATATTTAGTTTCACTTTTATTAAGGAACTTATCTATACTTCCATTTTGGGTGATATAATCCATGTTTAGTTTAGCATTGTGTTCATTTTTACTATATATAAACATTTATGAGACTAGATCAGGTCCTTTAACATATACACCTAACATACATCCCCTTTTCAGTTCATCATATCACATCATTTTTTCCATCTTTTACCTTATTAAAACTTTAAGTTCATCACTTCTTCTAATTTTTTTACCTTATCAATATGAACCCTCTCAATATCTAAGTCTATTTTATATATAGAGAATAAAATTGATAGATTTACTTTTTTTTTATAAGAAATTAATTTAATCGTAATAATTGAAATAATTAAAAAATTTTTTAAAAATTTGGGTCATTTTAGGTTGTCACCTAATCGTCGTGTTAGTTTCAAGTTGATCCATTCAGGTTTTGGGTTGGGTCTGACCTGAAATTTTTTTAGTCAGGTCAAGTTCAAGTCATGTGCCTATTTTTTGTGTCGGTTTCCAATTAGGGTTAGAAATTGAGAGGTCTAATTATAATATAAAGATTACAAATTCATTGAATTGAAAAAATATAAATGCAATTGGAAATTTTGATTAATTTGAAATTAAATTAAATTAGAAATTGATAAAATTGATGTAATTGGAAACAAATTGAATTGATCTTTAATTATAAACTAGCCCAATTGAATTAGTCATATGATCGATCAAATTAAGAGTAAGTTGATGCAACTGAAACTTAATTGAATTGATGTTTCAATTAAAATTGATAGAATTGAAAACCTAAATGAAATAGCGTGCTTTTGAAAGTTAATCAAATTAAAATTAAATTGATTCAATTGAAAATAAATTGAATTAATCTTTTTAATCGAATTAAAAACTAATTGTAATGGTCATACTTCTATTGTACTCTCTCCATATAATCTTATAATTCCTAAGCAATCATATCTTAAAAAAACTTTAACATATCAGAATTGTTTGAAATACAAGTGCATTTAAGGGCAAATCTTAGGGGATTTATTACACCGCAACAAACGATACAATCTTTTAATATACAAATTAGCACTTCAACTTGCACACTTTTATAAAATCAATTTTTGTACTTGAAACTTATCGTAATTTTGCCCATCTATTTGCTAAAATTCCACTTAATAAACACTTCTTGCACTTGATAATATTTATATCATATTGAAATCACAAACATGGATTAAACACATGTGAATTGTATATTTTAAAATATGAATTCAAGTAAAATATATGAAATTAATACCTAACAATTAACTACTAATAATAAAAATTTTAATTATTAGCTATTGATTTCAATTTTTCTAAATGCATTCGTATTCTTTAGATATATGATTTACACGCTTTTTAGTTATGTCAACTATTTTAATTCAATATAAGTATTTTTATATGTGAATAATGTTTATCATATATGATTTCAGCAAATAGAGGTGTTAAACTAGAACAAATTCAATTATAGGAATTGGCTTTATAAAAGTGTACAAGTTAAAGTATCAATTTATATATTAACATTTGTTTGGATAGTCTTATTAAATTTATGTTCAATTTAAGTGATTATATTAACCGAAAGTAAGTAATATAAGTTATATTTGGAAAAGACTTTCAAGATATTAGGATAATCCAAATGAAAAAAAAAAGCTATAAATGATTTTCAACTATGATGTAGGTCTAGTTTGGTGAAGTTATTCAATTTAACATATAGCTAATAATATCTGTTACTTAGAACCGATAGTTGATAGGTAATGTTTAAAACATTATGAGTGTTTGGTGAAATTTTATGAACAATTATTATTTTTATATTAAATTACTATTAGGGATATAATTTATTTGTATATGTGTATGCTATATATATATTTTTTTCATATACTACATATATAATAATTAAAATTAATATGTATAAAGAATAAAAAGTATGACTATTATTATTATTATCATCATCATTATCATTTACATTTTAACATCTACTTTTATTATTTTAATTAATATAATAATTTACGGATATAAAATAATTAAAAAATTTTATAATCATTAAAATGGTGTTATATTTTAAAATAAAAAAATAGAAAATCTGTTATCAGCTAATAAGAAAAAGCTCTATTAATGAAACTTTTGAAACAATAGCTGATTAAAAAAAGAAATGACTATAGCAATTGATTAAGATCATTCACCGAACATTATTAACACAGCTGTTAAAGTCGAAAAAAATTAGTAGTTACACCAAAAAGATAAATTAAATACCTCTTTACCAAAGGTACCATATAAATAGTGATAATTAAAGTTTAATTATTATTATCATTATTAATATTATAAAGTGCTATTTGATTCATTGATACGCTTAATGAATAATATTATGAACCATTAAATTAAATAGCAACATTTGATTTAATTATTCTCCATAAATTTACAGCACATTAGAGTAATACTTTATTATATAAGGTTGGTAATAGGAGTGAGAGATATCTAATCCCTAATTTAATATTTAACAATAAGCGGGTTATCCATAATGGGAACTGACTCGATTTGAAATAAAAAATAATTATATTAATAATTATTTTTTGGATGTGGTGACTAATAGGTAGTTACTATAATCCATATGCTTAATGGCCAATTACCACTAAACAAATAAGAAATATAAAAAATGCATGACTTTCACTTACTCTCTCTCTCTGTGTTATTTCTCTGCAAAAGAAAAGTATTTTTTCTCTATAACTCTTAACCTTAAAGAGTTCAAAAAAGTTTATGTATTTAATTCAATTAAATCTTGGTTTCTACAATAGGTATTTATGTCGTGAAAACCTTATACAGTTCATTATACTAGTAATGTGATTGTATAATATGCCATGCTTAAGGGGTCCTCAAGCCAATAAGAAAAAGAAATCTAACAAGCATGGAAAAGGAATACATTTCTTCAAGAGAAAGAATATAGCAAAAGTGAAGTGCTAAAATTGTGGTAAGAAGGGACATTTTTCTCTCGACTGTAGTGAGCCCAAAAAGGTAAAAGATTTAAATACACATGTGAGTGCAATTAATGTTTGTAGTTCTATTTTTTCAATTAAATCACAACCTTTATGGACTATAGAAATCATGAGCCATAGACCATGTAATGAAAGATAAGAGTGCCTTGGTGGAATTTTGATGTATTCTACATGGAGTTCGATGGATAAATATAAGAAACAACTCAAAGGTAAAGGCAAAGGGAATTGACACATGCAAGTTGGTGATATATAAAGGCTGAACTCTATTCCTGCATGATGTATTGTATGCTCTAGAAATTAATCAAAATTTGATTTCTATGTTGGTTTTTCTTCAGTATGGATTTCATGTTAATTTCAATTCTAATGGAGTGAACTTGTATTTAGATCAAGTTTTTATAGACATGGTTGTTTCTTAGATGGTTTTATTGCCTCGCTGGAAAAAACTCTACTGCAATTAATTCACTCTGACATATATGGTCCAGTGAATGTGAGGACAAGGCAAGACGTTATTTATTTTATCACATTTATAGATTATTATCTCAATTTGGTTATGTCTATTTGATATCATATAAATTTGAAGCTTTAAGCTATTTTGAAAAATATAAAAACTTAGTTGAGAATCAATTAGACATGCAAGTTAAAGCTTTAAGAACTGATCAAGTTTGAGAATATTTGTCTAATCAATTTAGAGAATTATATGATAAAATGGAAATAGAATACAAGTTGACTATTCCAGTAACACCTCAATAAAATGGAGTTTCAAAAAAAAGAAATAGAGCCTTGCTTAAAATGATAAGATCTATACAGGCACAAGCAAATTTATCTATAATTTTTAGGGTAATACATTGTTGATTGCCATGCATATTCTTAATCATTTACCCTCAAAATCAGTTACCACTACGCCTTTGAATTATGGATTAAAAGAAAGCCTAACTTAAGTTCATTGAGACATTAGGGTTGTGCAGCTTATGTATATGATTCTCCTTGTATGTTTGATAAATTAGGTCTAGGAGGAAAGAAAAACATCTTTATTAGATATTCTGAACTTTCAAAAGGATATGTCTTTATAAGTGAATAGAACAATAGTAGTTTAACTGAATTTGAATCAAAAGATGTCACATTTTTAGAGAATAATTTTTGTAAAAAGAGTGAGATAGGTCAAGACTTATCTCTTTATGAAACTTAAGACCAGATTATATCTTCCCCACAAGTCCATATGGACCCACCACATTCAAATGAGAGTGACATGAAAATTAATGAATCCGTTTCAATTGAAAATCAATCATAACCTATCGTGAGCCGAATTATGGAAGCTGGTCCATGTGGGAGTAACTTAGATGAATCTCGAATATGTTAAACAATAGGACAAATATTCCTCGTCATCATTTGAGATTGAAAGGGGAGTTTTCTTAGTTACTCCAAAGGATAAGGAAGAGCCAAGGAACATAAATGAGACTTTTAAATGCCTTACAAAGGAAAAAATGGATAAAAGTAATGGAGGAGAAAATAGAGTCCATGAAATCGAACCAAGTGTAGGAGTTAGTCGATTTACCTAAAAGACATAAAGCCATTAGGAATAAATGGGTTCTCAAAATCAAGTGAAAAGCTAATGGCAGTATTGAAAGATATAAAGCTTACTTAGTCATAAAGGGTTATACACAATAAGAAGGAATTGATTATGAAGAAACTTTTTGTCGCTTTTGTTAGATTTACCTCAATTCAACTAATTCTAGCTATAGTAGCAAGTATGGATATTGAATTACATCCAATAGATGTAAGCACTGCTTTTCTCGATGGAGAATTGGAAAAAGAAATATATATGAAACAACTAATAGGTTTTATTAGAAATGGACAAGAATACAAAGTGTATCGACTTTTAAAATCAATATATGGTCTAAAATGATGTTTAAACAATGGTATATTCAATTCCATAATGTAATAATTTCATATAACTTTGCCTTAAAAGATCTAAGGATAAGTTTGTGGTCTTATCCTTATATGTAGATGACATACTAATAGCTAGAAATGATAAGGGATACATAAAAGAAAAGAAAGATTAGCTATCATCTCATTTTGATATGAAGTATATAGGTAAGGCTTCATATATCCTTGCAGTAAGGATTTCAAGGGACTATTCAATGCATTTATTGCCTCTTTCACAAGAGTTATATATTAAAAAATTCTTAAATATTTTCATATGTAAGATTGCAAACCTCTTGATACCCCTACCATAAAAGGTAGAGCTTTGAGTTGAAAGTTATGTCCAAATACACCAATAGAAAAGGAACAAATGAGTAAAGTTTCTTATTCAAGTGCAATTGGAAGCCTTATGTACACAATGATGTGCATAAGGCTAAACATATGCTTTGCAGTTGAAATGGTAAGTAGGTATTAATCCAAACTCGGTCAAGAACACTGAAAGCAATGAAGAGAATTTTACGCTACCTTAAGGGCACAATGGATTATTCATTGTGTTATCAAAAAGTTGATTTACATTTAAGGGGTTATACCGATTTGGGGAGGAGATTTAAATTAGAGAAAGTCTACCCTTGGATTTGCTTTCTTACTAAACAGTGGTGCAAGATCATACAGCAATAAGAAGCAATCATGTATAGCTTTTTTTGCAATGGAAGCTGAATTTGTAACATCTTTAGCTACAGTCTAAAAAGCCATTTGGTTGATATGGTTCATGGATCATTTGGGAGTAAATGCTAATGCTGATGATTCAGTAATTGTGTATTGTTATAGTCAAGCAGCAACAACGTATACTAAAGATCCCAAGTATCATGGAAAAATGAAGCACATAGATATTAAATATAACTTTATGAAAGATATGGTCGCACGAAAGGAAGTGAGCATGAAGCACATATCTATACATGATATGGTGGTAGATCCATTCATAAAGCCTATTCTAAGAGATATATATTATAGACATGCTAAATCATTAGGTTTGCGTAGATGTTAAATATACTCATTTTTGTTTTTAATTTCCCAATGATGTTCATTAATTATTAATGAAAGATATTTTATTTCTCTTTTTATGCCTAAGATTAAATCTGTTACAAAGCATGCACATATAAGTATGTATACATATATTGTTTACATCTTTGTACTGAGAAAAAGCATGTCAGACTGATATGAGCTTGGCTCTCTCACACTAGCAATCAAATTTGCCATTTTGTATGGTCAAAGATAAGGCAATCTAAACTAATTATCTAGATGATAATTGAGAGCCAAGTTTAATTATTAATGAATATCGATTTTGATTTGGATGAGGAATTGAGTCATAAATTCTATTTTCATGACTACAAGTGACTAATTAAATAGTTGTCATCACCTTTGTCTTATTGCCATATTAGAGTTCTCATGATATAAAAGGTATGTAAGTGAACTTAAGTTAGATATTGAGTATATCTAAACTATAATCTATACAGTACTGATAAAAATGATAGTCATGCACTTCATGGGAAAGGATGAAATACCATAACATGTGATTCATACCACATGTGCATATAATATGACCAAATGGTAATAAAAGTGAGACCTCATCTCCATATTGTGTGAGACTTTGAGATTTTGAAGTAATCTCATAATGTACCCTTTATGACTCTAATATGTTTCCCTGATATTTTAATTAGTCCTTCTTATCTTAGAATATTGCCAAAGGATCATGAATGATTCGATCCAATGGGATATTTCTGCAAAAATAAATTAATTAAGAGATGCAAGAATTGAGATAAGAGGAAAATCTCCAGGTACGAAGAAAAATATCATATTATCCATGTACATTTAATGGTTGACCAATTATGTTTGTCCTTGGAAAAATATAATTTTGGATTTACTTGATTTATTAGTTAAATGAGATAGCTAGAAATAATATATGATATGTGATCTAGGTTATAGCATACTAACATACTCCAAGCTTCATTATTCGAGAAGTTATATAATCTTAACATATATGTAATTAAAGTGCTCTCAAAGTGTGCATGGTCACATGGCCTACTTACGTACGAATGTTGTACAGTTAAAGAGAGAGATGGTCCCATCATGTGTGAGTGGGATATTTTAAATAAAACGCCTGAGTCACTCATGATAGGACCCCGACTCGATTTGAAATAAAAATAATAATATTAATAATTATTTTTTGAATGTGGTAATTGACATGCAATTATCACAATCTATTTACTTAATAGTCAATTACCACTAAGCAAATAAGAAATATAGAAAATACATGACTTTCACTTTCTCTCTCTATGTGCCCTTTCTCTGCAAAAGAAAAGAACTTCTTTTCTCTACATCTCTGGACCTTAAGGAGCAAAGGTTTTCAAGAAAGTTTGCCTATTCAATTCAATTAGATCTTGGATCTCTACAATAAGTATTTATACTGTAAAAACCTTATATAGTTTATTATGCTATTAATGTGATTGTATAATATGCCATGCTAAATTATATTGAATTTTTATGTTTTTCTTTGTAAAATACATGAAAATTCTATGAATTCCAACAATTTTAGTCAGCTCTCACTATCGTGAAAATGGGAGTTGACTACAAGAAGATACTTTCAAAGAGATGAATATGAAATTGTTTGAACCTATATTGATTCGACGTGCATACATTCGTGTATATATATATATATATATATATATATATATATATATATATATAGATTAGAAATTTTTTAAATACTTTAACACTTGTCAAAGAAGAAGACTAGCATTAACATTATTTACCTCTAAATCTTTTATTACCAAGAGTTCAACTATTGGTTAATTACTGATCTATAATGAAGGGTCCCTTGAGAGCGACATCCCTTCATGGTTTAAGTCTATAAAATGACGAGATGCAACGTGTTTTTAAGTGTAAAGATTTCTTAACAAAGAATCTTGTTAAGTATAGAAATCCAATATATTTGTTTCAAAATGAAGAACCCCATCTCCAGCAATGATCCAAACACGATCATGCTCTGTAGCAAGGAGCTAAAAATTACCGATGTCGAGAATCAATTTCTTGTTCCAACCGCAATTTTGAATAAATATCCGATTCTTATTAACGGCCACGTGAGTGAATCCATCACTTCATATGATAAAGAAGGTCAAGAATGGATATTTCCCTTGGCCAAACGCGATGGTAGATATCCAAAACCAACAATTCCCCCAGCATCATGGCATCCATTTATCACAAAATTCGGTCTTGGCGAAGGTGATGCAGTTGTGTTCTATACAAGGAAAGATGATG
>CANXYI011056692.1:0-16727 GCA_948208565.1 Hura crepitans
GCCTTCTTAAATCCTAGGTAAAAATGAGTTCATGTATATATAAATATGAGCATTCCATATCCATGTATGTCATAAAGGCTCACATTAATAATCATATACCATAGTGTGCCATAATGGCTTATACTAATATAATCCCATACAATTTACATTATTACATATTACCATAGCCCATCTTATATAATATGCATGCATTTCTCATACATCTTTACCATGATCCGAAATTTGGTCCTTACTTTATAAGCTATCTATTCCACACTTAATCGGCATGGCATCTCATATATATATATACATTCAAGAAACAAAAAATATGTATGTATATACATTCATTAACAATTTAGCCATACATGTGTTCTAGGCTAATTTTATGTTTCTATCTCAATTACTACATCAATATTACAAAAATATGTTATCCCATGCAAAGTACTTGTACACTTCCCCACTTCTAAACTTCATCACAAATGTGTGTATATGCTTATGTGTGTGTGTGTACACACACACACACACACCTATGTATTAATACCTATAAATTTAGTAAAACAAATTCCTGAAAAAAAGAATCTCACTTTATTTCTTATACTTCATAAATTTCAATTCGATTAAACATGGAGAAAATGTATAGAGATAATTTATTAAGCTTATTGCAGTAAATTTTCATTCATATAAAACATATCCTACCTTGACAAGGGTGTTTAAAGTTTCATTAATTAGGTATAAATACATATATTTAGGAAATTATCCTACTAGTTAAAATATCTATCCATCATTAATTTTACATCAACCTTAATTTAACTAAAACATGAGGGAAAGTTCAACCTATCAACCTAATTCTACTGTAGATTCTAATATAGATATTTACTAGTTTAGAGTACTGAACATTCAAGACTTCATCCCATTTCAAGCTAAACATGTTCACTTATAACAGAAATCAAAAATCAAACTTGCTTGATGGTTTAAACTAAAATTATCACTGTTGTAGCTAGTTCAACTAAAATGTTTACATTTCTTCAATAGAAACTTCTAAAACTTTTAGAACTTGTTTTACTCTAATAGAACTCACATTGTGACTACTATAGCCAACACCTTCTTGCCAAATAAAACATGTAAAACAAGTTCAAGTTGTGTATTCCTTGATTATGCAACCTAGTATATAGAGAAATAAATCTATAAACATAGTTTTAAACTCTAAAAATTAAAATGTTTAGTTAGTTTAATTCAGTTTAAGTATATTCAATACAAAAATTCAAACTTAACTCATAGGTTGGCAAGTAAGCCCAATTGTTACATGATTACTGTCCATAGTAGAAGCCCTACAGTCTACTAGCATCCTTTATATTACATGTTCTATACTACTAACTTCTAGGTGTCAATGTCTATTTCATAAGGTTTTACTTTAGCACATTTAAAACTATTAGCTTTATTTATCTAGCATACTCAAACACAAAATTGGGTGTTGTGGTTAGTTTTAGCAGTGGTTACTCCTTTGATTTGTAGACTTTTGATTATTTTCCTTATAGACTTTACTTGAGAAACTAGAAAATACCTTATATCTATAATATCTAAAATAAAGCATAACATACCTCTATAGCTATTTACTTTATTCAATTATAGCAAGTGTAATCTAATAACTAAAACTTTGCAACTATAAATTTACAACTCAAATCTGCCTCATTTTATGCCACTTTTCTGCAACTAAGATTCAAGCCTAGCTACCAATATTTTTTATCTTACTTCATATGCCATCTCTCTTTCATGTAACACTATTTATGAAATTAACTATACTAAAAAGAAAAAAGAATTATCCTATAACAGTAGATCATAATGGTTTCAACAACGTGTAAGACTTTAAAACTTTGGTATTTTTATGGTAATTCTATCAAAGAAAGAGCTAAAAAAATGCATTGACCTTACTCTTTTATTTTCCAAGACTCTTATATAGGTAAAAACAATAAGTAATGCCTTACCAACTTTATTTCTTTAGCAAATGTCTATATTGCATTAGATAATAGCAGTAACAAAAGAAAAACTCATCTTATCCCTTTTCAATTACTACCATATAAGCTATAATCTCACTCATTTTCAACCTCATTTACTCATAACAGCTCCTTATTCATAAGTTACATGCTCAATACTCACTTAGCCCTTTTAAATCATGTAATTCACAACCAATGATATAATTATACTCATAAACCAATAGAGATTAAAGAGAAAACTCATATTTAAACTAGAATATCTAAATTAAATAAAAGAAAAAAATAGGTGTTCTGCCTTTTAGTTCTTAGCCATTTACTTTGACTTCATCTAAATTCAAGGCATACAATGAAGTTTCGAACTAGATCTTCAAAATTAACAATACTTATTCAAAATAGTAAATAAAATCATACCTGATATGATGAAGGAAACTAAGTCAATATTGTATCAAATTTCACACTTAATTTTTACATACAATTGTCCTCTGAATTCTACAACTATAGTAGTAATTGTATCTTTGAGTTCCTTACACATTAATTGATCAAACTAGCCACTATATCCTTATTAATTCATGATCATTATTGTAATGTTGATATGTATTTCATGACCTATTTTTATTCTATCTCTTGAAACCACTCCAAAGAATTTAAAGTCGCCCTTCAACCAGCTTTAAACACCACCATAGTCCACAGAATATAGAATGTAAGGGTTAATTCCCTTCCTTTAACAGTGAATGTTTACTTATGTTCACTCACCTTAATTATGCCAATTCAATTAATACCCATAGCTAAAACTAGCTCTCTTTGCAACCTAATTTCATTAGGTGAAGGGAGGGCTTGCTTAGAAATTTTGATACCTCCTAATAGTACATTTAAGATCTGATCCTTAAGTTCTTTTGGTACTCTTTTCATGTATAGCTTGTTAAATGCTACCACTAAGGAATTAGGGAAGAAAATCAAAAGAATTTGAGAGGAAAATCGAAAGTTCAAGACAATCATCTCTTTTCCCTACCTTCTTCTCTTATCGATTTCATCTTGTACTCTCTATCTTGTATTTTCTTTCTCATTCTAGTTTACAATCTTTGATTCCTTAAAGTAAGGAAATGAAGGACTAAAAGCCTCAATTACTAAAAGGTTTGGTCCTTTTATTTTTTTTGTAAAAATAGTTTCTAAAGAAAATAATAGGAATTTCAAGTGAGAAAGAGAATTCCCAAATTTTCTATAGGATTTTGATGAGAGTGTTTAAAATCCCCTTACTCATACCCCATTCTATTTCTCATTCATCCATATTTATTTTATTCTCTCTTTTATCTTTTGAGTTTTCTTAAATTGCTCAATAGATTTTCTTATCTAAAGGTTTATTTTCTTGAGGTTGAGTTTTTTTTCTTTAAATCCTATTTTAACCATTTGTAGATGCCTCAATTTTGGGTTTAAAACATTCTTATGGAATCGGATTTTAACCCAACCTAAAAAAGCATGCAGTGTAACCTGAATTAGACTAAAAATGGGAATCTATGTCGATAGTGGAAACTTAGGCTGATAGGCCTAAGCCTAAAGATCAACACTGATTCTAATAGGGGTACAAGGGTGAAGCCCTAATGGTATGGACTCCTTCAATTTGTTGGGCCTATAATTATAGCCAAAGAGAAGCTTAAGCAATAAGGCAAGAAATCTAAAACCATGGTTTGTACGGACTATTATGGTGCAAGTCCGCATAGGCTTAATGCCACAAGGTCTGCACGGACTAAGATAAAACCAGGCCCAAGGCCTATGAACCACCCCAGTAAACTTAAAACCTAGGTCTACATGGACTAGATAATGAAAAGCTTTCAGAAGTGTGATCTTCTTATTTAGACTCTAACTCTTAATCCTAGCAGGACTCTACTTTTTTTGGATAGGAAAGCTATCCACTAACCTTATAAATACCCCTCCCATCAACCTATTTCAAGGGATACAATTTACAAAGATCAATCACTACCTAGGAATTACTTTCTACAATCTCTAAAAGTCTAGGAAAGGACTCTAAAGTTAGATCAATCTACAAGACCTTTAGCTCACACCAAAATCATAATTCTTTCTAAAACTCTACCTTTTGCATTGTTGTTTGAAACTCATTCACAAGGTAAGATCTGATACCTTTTACTATACTTATCTTTATTTATTCATATTGTTTTAGTAAATCCATGATCTCCTATAATTGATCATAAGTGAGGTGATTCTATTTAATCCCTATATTGATCATAGGAGTAAGTTATTATTTTAAACTATTTTATTGTGTATAACTGACGGTTGGCATGTTGTGATCATTCTATTATTTTATGTCTAAATGTATGAACTTATCTTAAGGCATGTTTAAATCTGCATGGACTAAATAGATTGACATATGTCTAACCTAACGTTCGTATAGACCATCATCCAACATTGTTTTAATCATCTTTTATGCATTGTATTTGTATATTGACGTATTTGTATATTGTTATATTATGTGATTATAGTATGAATATCATTGGTATGATAGAACTAATATGTGGTCCACACAGACTACCTTTCACAAGAAACGTAGTCTGTATGAATGATCTTACTTTTTATATATTTGCTCCGTCTTGTAGTTCATACAAACTCCTTCTCATGAGGACCATAGTCCATTGGGACATATATTTGTAATCCCAATTCTTGTAAATACATGTGTTGATTTATATGTTTTCTGTGATTAATAAATCTATAGTTTTCTCAATGATAATTCCCTCTAAGCATGCATCATAATTCATTCATTATGTATGTTAAATAAGTTATTGTAGTTTTATCCTTTCTTTAGGTCCTGACGGACCATTATTTGGCATTACTAACCTTTTCTTAGAGTTATGATACTGGATTAGAGGTCTGGACATATATATTAACCATAATAAATAGTAGTCTGCATAGACATAGACTAAAGGCCATAATGAGTCCACATGGACCTGACAACATGAAGACGGGGCCAATTATATATCTTATATTATCTCATTTGGTTTGGTACCCTTTTAATTATCTTGATTATTTTGGGTTGTAATAGGTAGCTTAATACTTGCTTTACATGCCAAATGCCTAACCTCACATCAAATGGTTTTCTACTTAATTAATTGGTATTTTCCTAAACAAAATGGTTTTGAGTTTTCTTTAATAAAAGTCATAATGAAAAATGTATTTTAATAAAAGCCAATCTCCTAGAGATGAGAGTTGGGCAGTTACTGCTAATTCCTATGGAATTATGGGTAATTGCTAGGTCAAAAGCCACTAATAAATTACTTGATTTCTGAATGTCAACACACATTGATGCTTGTTGTATATTTTAAATACTACAACTTATTTTTCAAATTGAAAAGGTGACATAAATGCTTTATTACATGATAAGGGATTGATAAACATTAGAATATAATGGAAGGTATATTATTAGGGCATCAATAAGATCTTATTCTGAACCCTTTCTAGGTAAAAGATCAGTGGTCCTGGTGTAAAGCCAAGTGGTGACTCCAAACACTAACCGCTCTTGTCCCTAGTAAAATACAATATATTTACAGTGATGACTCTACTAAGGACTGAGAATTGAATTCAAAGGTGCCCAAATAATATACCTTTTAATATTCTAATTTTTATTAGTCCCATGCATTTCATCTTATGTAAATTGTGTCCCTTTTTACTATAGATAATGTTACAAACCATGAACATATTTTTCATTCAAGAATATAGAATTGCTAGCATGTCTATCACTTACAAGCCTTGTACCTTCGAGTATATGAAATGGTGAACTAACCAATTGTTATTATCCTTGATTAGAAAGACCCATTAAGAGGGACCCCTACTTGTGGGAACTATAAAGCCTTCTCAGACTAAACCATGAAACCCATATAGTTAAGCGTAGCAACTTCCCCTCGGGTGTATGACCCTAAGTGATTGCGATTGCATTATGATTGCTATATGGGCCTATTACATTTAACCTTATTTGAAGTGGGGCCAAGCCTATTATGCCTTTTATCTAGAATGGACCCAACCTGATTTCACCTTAAATAAGACTTAAATGTATACTTGTATATGCTTTAAATATAAGAGGTCATTAGACCTATAATCAAACCTATGTATCCCCCAATGATGCTTAGGTAACCCCATATAGGAAAGAAACATCTAGACCACCTGTGTGGGAGTAATAAGGTTAGAAGGCTTATTGCTTTTGTTTGTCCTTATATATATAACATGTATCCTTTTGTATACAATACATAACATTGTATTATACGTACTTATGATGTAAACTTCTTGTTTTTTTGTAAATATACATTGTAGCATACTTATCCTTACATATCCCTTTCATAACATAAGCTTTTTCTAAAACACCCATGTAATGTCTTAGTTTACATACATTATCAACACACTTTATATAGGTTTAAATACACTTCACACTAACACATAACACACTAACCATGAATCAAAGGTTACCATCTTCTAAAAGTTCATTTACTTTTTATCATGCATCTTATAATCACACTCAAGCATCAACTATTTATGCATGCATCACATAGCATGTCATGTATCGTCTTAAATAACTCATGTATCATGACTAACCCTTTGTTTTGTGGCCACCATTGATCCAACTTAAATCTACTAAAAAATCGATCATGCTTTGAGACAAAGTAGTAATGAAGAACATACTAAACAAGATCCTTCAAGATATGAGAAAAGGATGATGGCTTCCATGACCAATGCACTATCAAGTATGTATGCCTTACAAGATAAAGGCTAAACTTCTGTTGTTGACAATGGTAAAAAAGAAAGGACTAACAACCAGGTTTTGGATGAAGAGATACCACTTGTTAAGCCCAGTTATAATAGGGTTCCACCACTCAAGTATGACAAGGAAGATCCTATCAAAGAACTGAACAAAAAGCTAAAAGCCATGAGTTATCTAATGACTAGAGGTAAAGACATTAACCTAGAAGACATTAGCTTAAAGCCTGATCATGCCATACCCCACATTTTCAAGATGCTGAATTTGAGCAAGTTTGTTGGCAGTTCTAACCTTGAGGACTCACTTGAATTAGTATGTAGTAGCATTGAGATCTACGAACCTATTAAAAGCACAAATGGTGAGCATGTTTAGTATGCCTCTAACTAGGCAAGCCTTAAACTTGTACCATAGCTCAGAAAGGAAGATCAGGATAAACTGGGAAGAGTTGGCTCATGCATTCAACAAGAAATACTCAAACAATGCAACCATATAAGTAACCCTTAAAGACTTCCAATTGGTGCACCCAAAACCTCATGAAACCTTTTCTAAATATTTGAAACAATAGAAGGATAAGGTGCTCAAAATGAGAAACAAGCTAAATGACATTGACCAAATTAAGATGTTCATCAAGAATGCTAATAGCTACAGAAATGCTAGGCTCTCTACTAAAGGCATTACCACATAGGAATAGCTCAAGGACATAGTTATTGATCTTGAACTAGCACTCCAAAATAGAGGATTCAAGAAGAATGGAGAACCTGCCCATCAAAATCATAATTCAGGCTAAGTTAATAATGTCAACATGGTCAGAACTCGCAATTTCTCTAAATTGGGCAAACCCTTATCTTGGTGTTTGAATAAGCTTACAAAAAAGGAAAACTATAGCCACTAATGCCCAAGCCAAGGATTGATCCTCCTCTATCTAATCATAGATTTAATCTATATTGTGCTTACCATCAAGTGATAGGTCATCTTATAGACAAGTGCACCACTCTCTATCATGCTATCCAAGATCTCATTGATGCCAAATAGATACTTGATCCAGAAGCTTAGAAGCTCCCCTTCTCATTTTCTCTTTTTTTTTTTGTTTAATTATGAGCTTTTCTGATCTTTTAAATTACTTTTCCTTTAATAAAGCAATAAATTTAATTTTAGTCATTTGAATAAATACATTTTGACTTTAATTTAGAAAAGGGAAAATCCTAAATCACATCAACATTCAAAACTCACTGCCAAAAAGATAGATGAATGACCAATAGGCATTACTAGGAATCGTGCACATCCATGCAGCATAATCCTTAAGTTATGCATCATGTTACACACTTTATAAGAATAGTCCACATCATCCTCAAAAACTTACATTTACTCATTAGAAATGTCATACATTGAGTCATAAGCCATGTAATCTCTTAGAATTATACATAAGCCTTTATCCATGTATCAACCCTACTACCATAACCAAACACATGTGTATAGCTTCATGCAACATGCAAACTTCATCTATATCCACATGTATACATGCAACCATATTATGTGTAAGCATATTATCATATATTGTTCATACACACTAGTTAGGCTTAGTCACGTATTATTTATCCATGCAATCATATTTAGCATACCGTACCTAGACATATATCATTTATCATGTAGGCTTTATTCACTTTATACCATCTTACCTAGAATTAGTGCGACATGCCCCTATCATATATCTATATTATGTCTAGGCATGTCATGTATATATCACTTGCATTTGAATCATAAAAGTTACATCCAATGTATACACTTGGCATACTATAATGTAAACCTCACATCTATCATATAACCACATGCATTTGTAGTCACATTATGTCTAGGCACATTATGTACATCACTAACCTTCAATCTTATAATCACCAATGAATGTTAAGCATAACATAGCATTATAATCATAATGCTTGAAGCATGCATCGTATAATATTAACAAATGTATCACATTAACTATAAGGATAATCCTTCACTTAAGCTCTTCAAAGGAAAATACTTACTCATTTCCTTCCTTCTTTTAAAACTCTTCATCTACAAAATGGCAACCAGACCTAAAAATTGATGGTGAATATCAACTTATGACTAGAGGCATGTTTAACAAAGTGATGGCAGTATTAGAACAAAAGATGATAACACTTATAGAAGAAAAGATTTAAGAGAGGTTTGGTCCTAAAGTCCAATAATAAGTCACTCTAGAGAACCTAAAGAGCATGAATTTAACCATGGGGGCAAACAATGACCAAAAAACCAAGCCAAGAAAGATTTCCCATAGACTTCCCCATCTAAAAAAGTCTTTATCCATGATGCTTAAGGAATTAAAAGAAGAAAAACTCCTTTGACCCTTAATACTTGAACATTACCCTTCACTACTTCCACCTACCCATCACCGTGACCTATATTATGCTGATCACTAAAAGACTAGCCACCTAATTGACAATTGCAAAACCCTTTATTGAGCCATCCAAGACCACATAGACCATGGCATTATACCTTACCCTGAAGATCACTCATTAAAGGACCTAACCAATATACCTTAAATCTCTGGAAATCGAGGTTCTCTCTTTCTGACATTTGGTTTGCCACCTTATAGGCCAATTATTAACTAACTACTAGATTATGCCAATCAAGGATACAAATGGATGCAATGAAGATGTGAAGACTATCATAGTTTTATTTTCTAGTTATTTCTTTCATTTATATTAGAACAAGTAAAGTTTAATAAAACATCACTTTTGTGTACCACAATCTTTGCACAGCATGACACTCTTGAAAGTGAGTTGAGAGAATTAAAAAAAAAGAAAAAAAACATAATTAGCTTAATCCATATCCATTACAAATAATTCATGATGGCTCACTATCACTACACATAAATTTGAAGCTCAAAACTTGATCTTTCCTTGTAAAGGATGAGAAATATTCCTAAATGTGAGATGAGAGAAAGGAAATAATAAGTCGGGGGTAACTACATGCAAAATAATTTATTTTGTTCGAATCTTAAAAGAAGTCCAAACATCACAAGTTCTAAAACTTAAAGTGTCAAATTCATTATGTATCATTATCTTCAAAGCCTAAAAGCTCGTGGCAATCATACTAAAAGGTCAAATAATTTTGTTTCTTGCTCACACAAAAATCCAAAAGTTAGAAGGTGTTAAACTCTAAAGCCTGCAAAAATAGAAAGATTTAACTTAAGCGTTAGACAAATGAGTATTCTCTTTTCAACTATGTTTGCTTTCATTGAAAAGAAAAAAATGAATTTGTTAATTCCCGCTGGGTCGATCAACAAAGAACATGAACCTAAGTAAAAGTTAGGGAATTTCGGGAGAAAATATTTAGTTAGAAAATCTTTATGACTGACTAATAATAGGGATATCATTAATGTAGTACTCAAAAAAGGTTAAAAGAATGACACTCAAATCACAAAAATTCTAAAGGCTAGGGGCATGAAGCTGGCACCCATAACAAACTACTTATTGATCTAAAAAACTCCATCTCCTATGGCAAGAGCTCCAAAACATATCAAGCCATCTTAAAAGGTGCAAGTCTAGATTCAGTTGATTAGGCATAACAAGATCACATTCCAAGCCTTAACCAAATATGGATAAGCTGATTCCAAAATAAAAAAATATGTAAAAATGAATTAAAAGAATAAAGAACCTCGGTAGATTAAAAACTTGTAAAGGGCAGTCTAGGCAACAATTAGAGGTCGAGAGAAAATATTTAGTTGGAAAATCTTCAGACTAGTTAATAACAAGAGTACCATGCTATGCAATCACATACATTTGTATGCTCATCCTTCATAATCATTCACTCTCTAGGCACACATGCTTAAATACCCTTCATAGCAAATTGACATTTCACCTAAGCCTTGGCATCACCATTATTCACCTTAACTTAACCTACCTTCCTTAGCCTTTCCATCACTATAACTTGATCTCTTTCTTTAAGAGACTTTTTATTATCCTAACTTAGCCTATAACTTCATAACTTCACTCTCTTCTCAAACCAAAACTTTTCTATAATCAGTTTAAAAGGAGAATGATCCCCATAACAAAACATGTACTAACTCATGCATTTAGAAACATTATCACACATATATCATAAATAATAGGCTTACTCACTCACACTCATTCATACATTTATTTAGGAGAAAGTACCCATTCTACCTATTCATATGTTTGCCTTCATACATCCATCATAAAAGAATATTCATTCATCAAAAGAAAAGATGCATTCATCATTCAACACATATCTGCCTTCACCATTCATTCATCATGACTCTGTATTCATCACTCATCCATCATAAGAGTTGATTCAATCATTCAAAAGTCATAGTCATGTCTTACATGCATGCACCATTCATTCATATTCTTAATTCATTTAGAAAAAAAAAGAAAAACACATGCATCACTACATTTATTAGAAATGCATTATTCCTTCATCTAAAAAAGATTAGGAGCTAATATGCATCATTACATTCATTAGAAATGCATTATTCACCACTCAGTCAAAAACATACCTTACTACATTCCTTTATTTAGAAAAGATTAGGAACCAATTCACATATCACTCATTCATCAACAAATTCATACACCCGTACTTATTTAAGTAAGCATGTAGTTAATAGATATATATCCACCCATTCATGAATCACTTTATCATTAGAGTCATCTCATTCATCTGTCACCTTTAGGGTTTCACACTCATTCATAGGATAAAGTGCAATTAATCATTCATTAAAGTCATCTAATTTATCACCTTCATGGTTCATGCTTATTTATCCAAGATATAATCGAATGCATTCATTCATCTAAGAGAAAACCAATCACTAAAAGAATTCATACATTTACACATATATCAATTCGTTCATTTAGTATTAGCCATACACTTTAAGCATACCACTCATTAGGTTTACATGCATAAGCATCTTGTTAGACATCAATCACATGAAGGACATGTAACATGCACATGCATCATTCATAATAGAGTCACATTCCTCCATGTATTATAAAAAAAGGTTTATCTTTCTAGTTGTATAAGAACTAAGCAAAAGCTTATACATATAGGGCACTACATTCAGTTATGCATGTTTACATGCACTAGCCACATATCTGCTACATTTAAGACTCTAACTCATGCATTAGTCATACACTTACATCACACATAACATATGTGCACATGATATCATTGTCCTTAACACCAGATTCAATTTGGATAGCTTACTTAAACCTATCACATGATTCAATTTGATCAACATAATCATACTTATCATTAAATTTGGTTCGGTTAGCATACTCAGAACTATCACCAAATTTAGTTCAGTTAGTATACTTTAGACTTACCACAAAATTCAATTCAGTCAACCTACTTATACTTAACACTAAATTTAGTTTAGACTGCTTTTTTAGACTTATCACTAAATTCGATTCAATCAACCTACTCATACCTAACACCAAATCTAGTTCGGATAGCTTACTTAGACCTATCAACAAATTCAATTTAGTTAGCTTAATTAGACCTATCACTAAATTCAGTTTGGTTAGTATACTTAGACCTTTCACTAAATTCGATTCAGTCAGCATACTTTAAACCTATCATTAGATTCATTTTGATAAGCATAATAAGACCTATCACTAAATTCGATTCGATTAGCATACTCCGACCTATCATTAGATTCAGTTCAGTCAGCATACTTTAGACCTATCACTAGATATGGTTCGGTTAGCATACTTAGATCTATCACTAAATTTGATTTGGTCAGCATACTTTAAACCCATCACTAGATTTAGTTCAGTTAACCTATTATAGATCTATCACTAGATTTGGTTTGGTTAGCATCTCTAAACTTATCACTAGATTTGGTTTACTTAACCCTTTTAGACTTATAACTAGATTTAGTTCTATGTATCTGCAACTTAAAGGCAAATAGGCACCTATATTTGGTGTAGTTTATCTTTACCCCAAGATAAATAGAAACCTATATTTGGTGTAGTTTGCTTTGAAGGCAAACAAGCACCCATATTTGGTGTAGTTTATCTTCACCTAGAGGTGAACAGGCACCCGTATTCGGTGTAGTTCTCTTTAGTTCAACATCTTAAAATTCCCTCAAAGGTGAATAAGGTCCTCTAATTGGTGTAGTTTATCTTCACCCAAAGGCAAACATGCATCCATATTTGATATAGGTTACTTTCAAACCTTATCGAGAAACATTAAAGTAAAAACTTGTTCTAATCTAGTTAGATTTTCACTTCACTTGAGAATAAGTAGGCACTCATATTAGGTGTAGTTCTTTTCACAATATCAATTCCTTTTTGAAGGGAAAATATAACTCAAGTCTAGCAAGCTTTTACAAATGATTCAAAGGTAGGTATTTATATTTAATGTAGCTTTATGCTAGGTAAGTATGCCTTTAGGTAAGTATTTCTAACTCAAGTAATTTGATGTGCACTGTTGATTTAGAACTTCATAGCACACACCAAAGTGGGGGCAACTGTAAACACTACATCTTTTGGCCTATGATGATAACTAGAGATAAGCTTAAGGAAAAAAACCTGGAAAACTAAGTCCGTATGGACTAACATGGCATAAGCCCACCTGGACTTGATGCTATGAGGATCATTCCAAAGCCAGCCTAGATCAATTGAGCCCAAAGCCTAAAATTTACATAGACAATCCAAAGCTTATGTCTACATGGAGTAAAACTAACCTGGCCTAAAGCCTGTATATTAGTGGGAAAGCATACAACATAGGTCCATATAGACTAAGAAATCATTGTCCACATGAACTAAAACTAACTTGGCCTAAGACCTGGCCTAAAGCCTATAGACTGATGGGAAAACCCATACTTAGTTCCATATGAACTTAGTAGTATAGGTTTACATGAACTTGCCAACAAAGACCTTTTAGAAGCATGAGATCTCTATCCAGATGATAAATTCTAGTCTTAGAAGGACTCTACCACCTCTGGATAGGATATCCTAACCCTAAAGCCTATAAATGCCCTTTTTAGGGTATGAATTGAAAAAAAAGAGGGAAGCTTAGAGGCTCTTTAAGAATAGCATTTTGATCATCTAAGAGATCTATTCTATGAGTTTAGGCGAGAACTCTAATAAGGATTTACTCTACTAATCCTATTAGCCCATATTCAAAAATAATTTCTTTTAAACTCCTACACTTTTGTGTTATTGCTTGAAGTCCACTTACCAAGGTAACATCTAACGCCTCTCACTGTATATATTCTAATTATTTTCTTAGACCCAGGATCTCTAAGGATTGATCTTAAGTGAGGTGATTCTATGTAATCCCCACATTGATCATAAGAGTAAGTCGTCGCTTTAAGTTGTTTCATATTATGTAATTGATAGTTTTCATGTTATAACTATTTTATAATTTTTGTCCTAATCATATGGACCTATTTATGAGCATAATAAAGTCCTCATAGACTAATTTTATTGAAATATGTATGATATGTTATCTTTATGAACGTAGGTTTGATAATAGTATCTTATATCTTACATGTCATATTTTCATGTATTTTATTTACTATATGGTATGTTTGTATGATATTGCCATGTATAGTTATGTCATTCTCTTATGTATATATTATTGACTTGTTAAAACTATTGTATGTCCATACAAACTCCTTCTCATGAGGAACATAGTCTATATAGATGATCATGTTTTATTCTTATTTATTCTATCTATGGAGTCTACACAAACTCCTCTCATAAGGAATGTAGTCCACATAGATGTACTTAGGTTAAGCATGTCTATTCTACTATGTAATCCACATGAACTCCCTCTTATGAGGAAGGTAGTATGTACGAACATTTACTTTGATTTCTAGTTTTCATATGTATTTGTATTTCTTATCCTCTTTGTTAATCCTTATGAATCTTAATTTGGTATTTTTAACCTTTTCCTTTAAATTGTATGGAAGTAACCTTTCTCATGAGAGTGGAGGTCTAGATAGACGTAATGATCCTTATAAGCAATAGTCTACATGGACACTTGCCAGGGCTTTATAGAGTTCGCACAGACTTAGTGTCATACAGACAGGACCAATTAAGTTCTTTGTTCTATTTCCTTTTGTTTTATACCCTTTTAATTCTCTTATTTATTTTTGGATGTAATAGGTAGTAAATAACTTTTTTTACATTTTAAAGCCTAAATCACACATTAAAATATTTTTCTAACTAATTAATTGGTGTTTTCTTAACAAAAATGGTTTTAAGTTTTCTCTAATCAAAAGTCACATAAAAATGTGTTTTAATAAAGACCAATCTCCTAGAGATGAGAGTTAGGCAATTACCACCAATTCCTAAGGAATTATGGGTAATTGTCAGGTCAAATAACAATTAATCAATGACCCAATTTCTTGATGGACAATATATTTGTTGTATACTTTAAATAATGCAATTTACTTTTTATACATGAAAAGGTAATATAACTTCTTTAAATATAATGTATGCTTACTTGAAAAGGGATCGATAAACATTACAATATACAAAGAAGGCATATTATTAGGGCATAAATAAGATCTAAATTTTGAGCCTTTCTAGTATAGAAGATCAGAAGTCCTAGTGTAGAGGTCAAGTGGCAACTCTTAAACACTAAACTACTTTTGTCCCCAGTAAAAATACATCTATTTTCTCTACACTCTTTATTTTTGTTCTTGTCTACATCTATAAAGTTTGCAATTTAGGACTTTTCTAGATATTTCTTAGCTCAATTACTGTTGTTTTATTTGTTCTATAAAAATAATTTATTGAAAACTTTATTTTCTTTTTGTCTTATTTCTTGTGATTATGTCAAAACTTATATGCATGAGGTATTTTCATTTGGTGAACTTTGACTTTGAAATATATGTTTTCAAGTAAAAATAAGAACCTTGCTTCTTTAAATTTATTTCAGTATATTCATCACTTTTCTTTAAGATTTTTCAAGTAAAAACCCGATAAGCCTAAAGATGTGAGTTTCTACTTATTTGATTGAAAACTTGTTATTTTTCTAATTGAATTTGTTTCTCTAATATGTTAAGGTTGTATTTATTTTCTTATATGTGTAAGTTTAGTGGTGAGTGATCTATAGATACCTTCTTAATATATGTTTTCTTATTCTACTTTATAGGTTATAACTTTTTTTCTTAATTCATTTACATTTCTTATACTTAACTTTGTAAGAATCATTTATTTAAAGAAAATTTTGAGTCTTTAATTATAGAAAAGCTGCTTTTGTGTCATTTGTTATAAAAGTTATATTTTTTATTAGTTTGATCCTAAGTTTCTACATATATGTGAGCATATTTATTTAGATCCTTTCTCCTATATTTAATGAAATTATTGTACTTCTCTTTAGTATGTGAATCCTGCTTTGGCATTTTTTTTATAATCGTAAGAGATTTATTCCCCTCCTCATTTTTTGTCTTATTAGTTTATTCTATCTGATATTTTATTTATTGATTTTTATCATAATTGTAACACATGTAAGTCTAGGCTCCATGAATAGTACCATTGAAGCCGAAAAGTGTTCTTAAAGTGATGGGTCACATTCATGAGGTTCAAGGCAAGGGTACTAGTCATGAAACTTCAAAGGCTATAAAATGATGAAAATGGCTTAATTTAAAGATTTAGTAGAACCAATAAATTATTTTAGGTTGTAATCTAGTAAGTTGTAGGCTTAGATGGAGTCAGCCAAGAATAACCCAGGATGTGCCTAGATAGACCTAAAAATGCTATACCCTAAAGGTTAAAAATTCCCTTGAGTCTATTAGTGAAAGAATTTTTAAATTTTGAGATCATTTGCAAATTTTTTTAATTTTGAGGTTTTACACATAAATCGAGGTAATTGGTTAACTGTCTTGTTGGCAGAATTTGGTTATGAAATTTTATGATCCTTTAAATGGGACTAATAAAGGATTTTTAAAATAAACATAATGATTTTTAGAGGTATATGTGATTTTTAAAAATTCTCTAAATTTTCTA
>CANXYI011056700.1:0-10141 GCA_948208565.1 Hura crepitans
ACAAACATGCATGATCTTACTTGAACTTACTTATAGCATTAGTCTTACCTAAACCTTATGCATGCACATGCTCAAATCGTAACATAATAATCACACAAAATGCATCACAAGTTTTAAATGTTTGTTTTAAATCCATATCTCATTTTAGCTATCACGCATAAGCTCATATTATTCACATTTTATATGGCTTATAGTATCTCTTTTAAGTTTGGTCAAGTTAGCCCAATGTACATATCGAACTGAAATAGACTATATAATGTGTATCATATTGATGTACAATATTCAAGCTTAGCTTACATACCTATACCTGCCACTTGACAAATGGTATAAGCTCATAATATATCAATGGTGCCCAAGTTGGATTTATACAATTGCTACGACAATATCACAATTGCTTAGGATTTGTCATGTTTTATTTTTAAATATGTTGCATTTGTTATTGGTTTCATGCAAAAATCATGTCTAAATTATATAGAAATTGATTTTCACAACCGTGAGCCCATTGAGACTTGTGAACATGAGGGCCTTTTAAGGGACCTCAAGGCTGAGACCGTATGAAGGCACATTTTTGTAATCCCTATCAATCAGTAAAGAATTTTTTTTCTCTTCTAAACTATAATGTCTTTGATGCTAGATTTCACCAGACTAATTTAATGTTTTTGTGTGAATTTAGAGGCATGAAATACATAGATTATTAAAATATTTTGAACATGTCCATGTATTTAAATGGTGATGCAATAGTTGAGAAAACATATGCTAAATATAATGAAAAATGGTATTTAATTGTCAAATAAATTAGTGATGAGTTCTACTAGATATGAATGAGTTATATAACAATATGGTATGATAATCTTAAGTACTAAATTGAGTGTAATGAGTTGTGAAATGTGATGTTGTGAGTGTGCTATATGAATCAATTATGAGATATGAGATGTGTGTGGACATAATATGTGATGAGGTTATGCTGTAATGTGTAAATTGAGATAATTATATGAAATCGAGAATAACGAGTTATGATAAGCAATATGTGTAAAATGTGAATTATGTGATGATTAAACATGGAAATTGATAATGTGATAATCAACATGATAATTGGAACTTAATAACTACACCCATGTATGGCTAGTCTATTGTTAGCATTGAGATAGACTGGCATGTCGATGGCAGATTTGTGTAGCAGTACTATGACTTTTATGAGATATTATAGGTACAGTCATGTATACCCCCTCTTGTGTATTTTACATTATGTGTGTGCTCTCTAGAGTAATTATAATATGCGAACACTATCATGTAAGCCTTACTTGGGTACTATATATTATGTTATGAGCTCATTTCTTATGTGATATTATATGTGCGAATGTGTCAGCCCCATTTAGGCACTATACATTTATGTGTTCACTCATTATCCAATTTACCATAGTCGAGGTATACATTAGGCTAAATCAACAAAAATTAACCAAAAGGGTCATATGCTATGTAAATAGATTAATGAACATAAGACTTATTAAAAGTACTGAATGTGTTTGATATGTAAAACATAGGAATAATAAAAAGGACAAATTGTGTTGTTTGTTTGGTTATTATACTATAACATTAGCATTTACATGAATGATCTAAAAGTGAGACTGACCAACAATAGTTAGTTCAGGTAAGGGTATGCATGTCTATATGGTGCTATAATCAAACTTATGATATAGAGTATATATATGTATGTGTGATATGAACATGGTAAGTTAAATTGAAGTTAATGATGAACCACTAAGCATTTCACATAGTGCGTTACTTTTTTCCATGTGTAAGTTGTAAACAAGCGTCGACATAGGAGGCACTTCATATGGGATGCTATAGTTATCCATTGAGCATTTCATTCACTATTTTTACTCATTAGTTTATGTTAAGACTTTTCATGTGTAATTTTTATTGATGGATTTTATTGGATTTATTAGTTTTTAATTGAATTGGTTATAACTTTGATTTTATAGCAACCCTTTTGGATTTACTTATTCATAATGTTATATTTTTCTTTAATAGTTGTTTAATAAACTTTTTAACTACCATATGAGGTTGTACTTTTATGGTATCATAACTAGGATTAGGTGATTTTGGATTATGTAATCGATTTAGGCTACACTAGACCTTGGGTCATGTGTATGTTAGTGAATGCATTTGTGTAATTATGTTGTGCATATCATTGAATTTCATATGTATAAGTTGCAGTTTCTCATGTAAGTGCTCTAGCAATTTTTAGGTGCAATATGTCTAGCAATTCAAAACGACTGATCAAAGGGGAAGCAGAAAGTTAAGCCCCAGTGAGCTAAGATTACTAAGAGGGGGTAATAGTACATGACCCTATAACAATGTGACCTTAAGCCTAGAACTAGTAAGCTATACTCCATACTTTAATCAAGCTTCTAAGGTAAGCAACTAAAGTGATACCTCAACCACTGCCTCTAACCCCTCAACTATAGCTAGCACCTTTAGAAGATTTATAATGGAATGGCTATAAAATTTAACTATTAAAGAGTTCTATTAGCTTAAGATTTATGATTCAACTGCTATAAAGTATTTGTTAGATTGAACTATAAAGGTGTTAAAGCAAATAGAATGTATAGAAGAAGAGAATCTGATATGTTCTAAGTCTCCTGTTCACAAGAAAGCATACAATAGATAAGTGACCTTAGCTAGAGGAAAACCAACTGAGATGATAACATGAGAATTCTTTTAGGTGGGATTCACATTAGTGAGAATTACAAAGCAACTAGATGTAGGAAGTATCTTTAGCTGAGATAGAGGTAGACGTCTATGTTTGATTATGAGAAGAATTTTCAATGACTCCTCAAGTATGATTAGGATATAAATGTCATTGAGACTATAAGGTGTAAAAAGTTCTAGGCTAGGGCTTAACTATGTCATCAAAGTATATATGGTAAAGAGAATTTTTGAAGTTAATTTCTACTGCTCTTAAAATTAAGAAGATTAATGAGATATGGTAGAAGTGAATGAATTGGGATCAGAATAAAAGGTCTCAAGATCAAAATAGCACCCTTTTTGCTATCAATATGAATCAAAATGGATTTCCTACATAGGGCTTGATTAGGGATAAAACTAGAGGTGTATTTAGGGAGTTTCCTTTAGAAACAAGTCAGCTTTGAAAGGAGAATATGGGGTATCATCTGTGGCTAGCACCTTATGGTCTATAACTAGAGGTGTATTTACATAGATTTATCAGCACTATGGTATGAATCATGCTAGAGTATGTTGGCATAAGACTAGTGTGTACAATTGTTGAGTAATAAATCACATAAATCCTAAGAGGATTTTAGAATAAAAACATCAAACTCATGAAACAAAAGCCACAACACATGAAGCTAAAAGGCTAAAGTGATAGGAGACCAATAGAGCACTAGAGAGCAACTTTTGAGAATATGTAGAGGTTAGTGGTTTAAGCCCTAGCTGGCCAATACGCAATACGAGCCTATGTGGATAAGGATACAATTAATGTAATCATTAGTACCTTTTCTCTATTTGATAACTTTGTGCATGCATTGATAGATTCATGATTAGTGCATTCATATATATACACAAATTCAACAATAAGCGAAATCTAGAACCCAAGCAGCTTGAGCATGATGTAAAAAAAACCTATCCTTTGGGTTCTAGTGTGATTACGAATAGAGTAATTAAGGATTAACCTTTGAGTTATTAGAAGTGTGTGGTTAATCTAATTGAGCTTCTTTTAATGAGTTTGATGTACTTATTGGTAAGGATTTGTTGCATAAACATTAAGTTGTAATAGATTATAGGCTTAAAAGAATTATCCTTAGGACTTTAGATTGTAAAGATGTGGTTATTGTGGATTAGAGGTTAGATTTCCTATTTACTATGACTTTTGTTGCAATTGCAAGTTAGTGAGAAAAGGGTGTCAAGCCTATTTTGTCCATGTAAGGGATATGAGTAAAGATAAAGCTAATATTAAGGACATACCTACTATATATGAGTATAATGATGTGTTTCCTAATAAGTTGCCTTGAATACCACTTGAGAGAGAAATACAGTTTGCCATCAAAGTTTTCCCTAGTGTTGCACCTCTATCTATATCGGTATGTAGAATGGCACCAATAGAACATAAGGAGTTAAAGATTTAGTTACAAGAACTATTAGACAAGGGTTTCATATGCCTTAGTGTGTCTTCTTAGGGTTTTTATTGGTTAAGAAGAAATTAATTATAGATAGTTGAATAAGTTAACTACGAAGACTAAGTATCCTCTCCCTACGATGAATGATTTGTTTGATTAGTTGAAAAGAGCATGAGTATTTACTAAGATTAATCTGAGGTAAAGGTATTAGCAGTTGAAGATAAAAGATGTGAACGCCTAAAAGATAGCCTTCAGAATAAGATATAGGCATTATGAGTTTTTGGTAATGCCTCTAGGATTGAGTATGCACCTATCACATTTATAAACCATATGAATCGAGTCTTTCATCCATATCTAAATTAGTTTGTAATGGTCTTCATGATGACCTATTGATGCACTCTAAGAATAAGGAAGAGCATGATAAGTATTTGAGGTTAGTGTTACAAAAATTGAGGGAAAAATAATTTTATGCCAATGTCAACAAACGTGTTTTTTTGCTCAATGAGGTTACTTTTCTTGGTCGTGTAATATCAGCTGATGGGGTAGGAGTAAACCCTAAAAAGGTTGAAGCTATGATGAATTGGAAGACATTTAGAATTACTATTAAAGTTAGAAGTTTCTTTCATATGGTAGGATATTATAAGTGCTTTGTGAAGGGCTTTTCCATTATAGCATCTCCTTTAACAATGTTATTGCTCAATAATGCTATGTTTAAGTAGATTTATAAATGTTAAGTGAGCTTTGAGAAGCTAAAAGAGATGTTGACTCATGTTCCCATCCTCACATAACTAGAGGTCAAGAAAGACTATAATTTATAGTGATACATCTCACAATGGTCTTAGATGTGTGTTGATGCAAGAGGGTAAGACATTAGCTTACACTTTTAGGTAGCTTAAGCTATATGAGAAGAACTATCCTACCTATAACCTAAAGTTAGTAGAATTTTTGTTTACAATAAAGATATAAAGACAATACCATTATGTTGATAGGTGTTTTATATAAATAGATCACAAAAGCCTTAATTATTTTCCCGCATAGAAGTATCTTAACTTCAGGTAAAGATAATGGATGGAATTGCTTAAGCATCTTTAACATGTAATAGACTACCATTTTGGCAAGGCTAATGTTGTAGCAAAAGCCGTAGCCAAAAATCTTTGACAACCATGAGATTTGATGTTTTCATTTAATTATTATTTGTGCCTTTAAATGTTTTATTGATACTTTGTGTTATTGTGTTCCATATGTGTGTAGCTTTGAGGGTAATAAACATCTAAATTATGGTTATATTTGATGGAGCACTTCTAGCTAAGATTAGAGTGAAGCCTAATTTGTTCAGATAAGTGAGAGAAGCAAAGAAAGAAAGATAGGAAGTTACAAATTATGATAAAGCTAATCTAAGAGGGGAAGCTGACTGATTAATAGTTTAAGGAAGGCTAATTGTACTATTATAGTGTATTGCATGTGCCAAATAATGTTGAGTTGAAAAGAACGATTCTAGATAAGGCTTATAGTAATTCATATGCTATAGACCAGGTAGTACAGAGACATACTATAACCTAAAAGCCTATATTTGGTGGTTAGGTATGAAGAGGGACATAGTAGGATATGTGACTAATTGTTTAATGTGTCAGGTAGTTAAAGCTGAATAACAAACTTTTTCAAGTTTGCTATAACCTTTAGCAATACCAAAATGTAAGTGGGATATGATAACCATGGATTTTATGGTTTGACTTCTGCTAACTCAAAAGAACCATGATGTAGTGGGTAATAGTTGATAGATTGACTAAGTTAGCTCATTTCCTACTAAAGAGGCCTAACTATCTTTTAAGTGGTTAGCTAAGATGTATGTGTAAAAGATAGTTAGGTTGCATTGAGTGCCAACCTTAATTGTGTCTGATAGAGATTTGAGGTTTACCTCAAAGTTTTTGAAGAAGTTGCATGAGGCTTTAGGCATAACACTAAAGTTTAGTATGACTTTCCATCTACAGAATAGATGTCTAGTTAGAATGAGCCATTTAGGTAATATTTGAAACCCTAAGAGTTTGTTTCCTTAGTTGTGTAAATGATGTATTTTGGTAATTAAGGACAAGTTAAAAAGTTGTGTTATCGAGTCAAGTGTAATTGGGATAGATACTTGTCACTTATGGGGTTTGTGTATAATAACAACCATTAAGAAAACATTAAGATGGCTTCTTGATGCACTTCATGGTAGATAGTGTAGGACTCCACTATGTTAGATTGACTTAAGCGAAGACAAGGTATTTGGACTAGATTTCATTTGGCAAGCTAAGGAAAAAGTGAAAGTTATCAAAGATAATATGAAGATTGCCTTAGATAGACAAAAGTCCTATATAGACTTATGAAGTAAGGAACTTAAGTATTAGGTTAAGGATAAGGTGTTCTTGAGTGTGTTAGGTTAGAAGAAAGTATTTAAGTTTAGTAGAAAAAGGAAGATTAGTCCTAGCTTTATTGGTCCATATAGAGTCATTGAGCATATGGGTCCGATTGACTATAAACTAGTTTTACCTTCTAAGTTGGATAAGATTCATAATGTATCTTATATGTTGAGGTTGAGAAAGTACCAATTAGATCTATCTCATGTAATTTTAGTAAAGTTTATAGAGCTGTAGCCAAATTTCAATTATGACAAAAAACTTATCAAGGTCTTTGCTACTAAGTCAAAAGAGGCAAGGAATAAGTGGATTTAAGTGGTGAAGTTATTATGGAGGAAATAGAATATATAGCCTAGAATAAAATAATTAACTTGTGTGTGCAGACAAAAATAATAAAAATATACTTAGGAATAAAAAAATAAATGGTTTTATAAAAATAACTACAATTTTAATTTTTGTGCATTTTAGGTTATAATTGTATAAAAATAATTTTTAAAAGGACCAAAAAAATTTTAGGCTATAGACCTATTAGAGTCATTAAATGGGATTTAAGAGGTAAATTTAGGCCATCCATTGAAATTCTATAAATAGCCTAAAATCTGCATTGATTTCTTTTTGAAAGAAACGAATGTACGCTCTTTTTGGCCATGAAGTTATAATCAATTCCTATAAGCATCAATTACAAGGTAATTCAGCAAAACAAAGTTTTAAGTTATGCATTTAATCATTGTGACAACCCTTACCTTACTCAATCACTAGATCTATATGAAAGACAACATACAACCAAAATTCATTTATACTTGTTTGCACATGTTACGTGTAACACCTATAATATAAAACATTTTTGAAAACTCACTTTTGTATGCAATCTCCTTTAAACACGATTGAACAAAAAAGGCCTAACATGAGCATAATATTAGGGGTCATCATGTCAAAAATCTAGCAGTATAATGATTGACCATGAAACAAGCCCAAATAGTAACAAAGTGAATAAAACACTTTTAAATAGTAAAGCATAATATCTCAAACCACCATGATCCTCCTAATCATCTGGGACATATATATCATCCATCCTAACTCAAAACATTCATAAGAAATCACATCCATATCACAAACATACATATGTACATATTTCTTCATATAAACTTGTTTTAGAAGTTACAAAACACTTAAAAATAGGTGTAGGCCTAATTCCCTTGCATAGCCATATCAATGCTAATAATTATGATACATCACATAACATATACAAAAGACAAGGCCAAAAGGACAAACTTCACTTAATCTATACTACTGAGTGTGAGGCTTCACTTCAATCTACTCTTGGACCTATACACCATAAATATAAATGATGCACTAAGCTTGGAGCTTAGTGGTATATCCAATATAATATGACTCACATTATACATGAAATTTACATTCATGATAGGTAACATAGCTTAACTAAATGATACCAACATAGAGATTTTACCATAGAATTGACTAAAATTGTATATGCAATTTCAATTACAATATCACATAAATCATAATAGTCTATTACTTTAATTACATTATATTAATAATAACTTTTTTATTTATCTAAAACATACATATGTATAACATGCATCTCTTTTATGTAATTAGTCAATAATGCAATCCTATATATGTATGCAACCAAAAGTCATTGGCACATAAGAAAAACCATTACTTGGTATTTAGTGTTTTATCATGTATAAATCCTATTTGTAGACTAATAGATACATAAAACAACATTTATTCATTCTTAACACCATTATCCAATTTTACTTACTTTCCCATATTATTCCTTTTCTCATGCACAATTCATTATTTATACATACTTATATTTCATCTTACTTTATCTTAAGTGACTTTTCATGAACATTCTAAAATCTTAAATTTCTTTATCTTGCCAATATTCAATAGAACACACCTTGATACTTAATAATAGGGTGTTAGGCTATAAAGGTTCATCTGAACCTAAAGGTATCATATTTGTGTAGTGCCCAACACTGGATCTTACAATAGTTGCACCTACATAGATATATGTGCAGTATCTAATAGGACATTATGATGGCTGCACCTAAATAAATATAGCTGCAGTGTCTAATAGGACCTTACAGTGGTTGCACCCATATAAATATATGTATAGTGTCCAATAGGACCTTAGGAAAGCTATAGCTGCATAAATATATCTATGCCCAAAGGCCTTAAAAAGGAACATCATAACCTATTTTCATGCATTAATTTTATTCGGCCATACATGTATAATTTTAAGTTAGGCTATTCATGCATCACATAACTTGTAGCTTAATGTCATGCTTGCATACACTCATCAAACATTTACTTGTCTAAAATTTCACACATAACATGAAACTCATTCTAAAACACATTAGGCACCAATCCACCACTCTCACATCCATTTGGCCAAACCTCAAGGACATATATATCCACACAAAATTCTTGCATTTAGCATATGTTAAACACTCAACAAGTAGATACCTATCAACTCTTTTCCTTTATTACCTTTATCATATATGATGATGCATATATATATGCTTTCTTAGAACTTACATATAAATGTACATAATCTTATCATTTGTCATAAAATTACATAAAATCATCTTGTATATCACATTTATTCAATCCCACTCAAATATAACCATATTTCAACCAACATTAATTTCACACATACCTATCTTTATTTTTCTCAATTTACATAATATAAGCATGCATTAATCTTGTTTCCACTACCAAGCATACTAACATATCATTTTACATCAATACACATTCATTCAAGGAATTAATATCACACTTTAACATGCACATAATTAATTTTAGGCATAATGTATTAGATACACTTACACAATTAGATTCAAAATTCCACTTAGAGCCTTAATGAGTTTTCTCTTGTTCTTTCCCCTTGTCTCTTGCTTCTCTTTCTATAACATACAACATATATATAAATAAAAATCAATAATAATTTCCCAATGCTTCCAATGCTTAAATTGACATTAGAAAACCTTTATTAAGACCTTGTAGCATCTTAGAAAAATATTAAAACTTGAAAAGAAACGCTTAATAAAAACACGATTACTATTTTAATCATCTTTCAAATCTAAAATTCTTCCAATCTACTCTACCTTGTATAATTCACCATAGGAATGTTTAAAACCCTAGAGAAGAAGTTTAGATATAAATTAAAGGGTTGGATGGAAAGGAGATCAAGAAAAAATGGAAGAGGGAGGTAAGGAAAAGCCATCGAGTTTTTAGGGACTTTCGAAAGAAGAAAATATTCCCTACTTGACCAAAATATCAAGTTTGACACCCTTTCTATATCCTTGATAATCCAATGGCCAAAATTAAACCTTATAAACATTCAATGGTTACTAATTTTCAAGCTTTCTATTAACTTTGTTTCCTTTATTTTAAACCACAATTAACAATTTTTCAATCCCATAAAACTATTTAATGAAAAACAAAAAAAATTATGCTAAAAAACCTTGAAAAATCGAGTCAAACCAACACATTACTTGATTTTATTAAAACACTTCTTGATTTTTAAAAATTCCAATTCTAATTCTAATGGACTATTTAAAGTATGTGAGCATATGGTTC
>CANXYI011056731.1:0-22724 GCA_948208565.1 Hura crepitans
TAAATATGATGTCCGCAATATAAGTAAAGGAAATGTGAGTTAGCCAAAGGAAATAATTAACTAAGATTAATACATAGACATACAGGTGAGTGTCTAGGAAATACATTAGGAAAAAGTATATAATTTACATAGTTATATTAGAAGCTGAGTCCCCACTGCTCCTAATATAATAATTAAATAGCTATCTAAACCACTTGATGAAATTAGTGCAGTGACCTGAATGTAGATAATTTGTTAAAGGATTAGAATAGTATAAAATTTAATATAAAGGAAGATATATTTTCATTTGAACTTCATATGAATAAACCTATAAAATGGATATATTAAACTACTTATGTGAAATAGGTGAGACATGCTTTTAATTAATTAAATTCACCACCGAGTTCCATACTCAGTGTACCAATGTTTTGGTGCACAAGTAAATAGGAACAATAGGACAGCCTCGAGACGGGTGTAGTGTAGCAGCAGAATCAGCAAGGGTGATAATCTTTACTTAACTTATCATGTGTAATGGCACTCATGTAATAGCTATAGGTTATTTTTTCAGCATGTTTAAAAGCTACTGTGGTTTTGTAATCTATTTAAATTAAAAATTTGTATAAATAGTCTTTGCATAAATGAATGAAAGCTTGTGTGATAAGTTGTCTTTAATTTTATATTGAACTAAATATAGGGCCTAAGTCCCTTTAGATGTTGATATATGAAGGATCAATAGGATGAGTGTCAAGCTTGGAAGTACACCTATTATCGAGAGTCTTTAGGGGTCCGATAAGGGTGTTATAATTTCAATGTCACTGGTAAAGTTATACTATTCTTGTTTAATTCATTTCAACTGGCCCATCTAGAAAGACAATAGTGGCAGACACTAGATTTAAAGGGAATAAACTAATATAGTGGTCCACATTCTGGACCTTAACTATTGCACCAATCCGATTAAGCTATAGCACTCAAAGTGTAGATAACGAGGGGTGGTTTGCCTAGTAGACTGGTCTGTCCAACAAACTATTATAGTGGCCCTTTGGGACCTTTGTCGTTATACTAGTATTACTTAAGAGATTAGTGATAAGGTAACTATGCCTACTCAACGGACTGGCATATCCAATAGACAAGTGTAATAGCCCTCCGGGACCTATGTCGCTGCACTAAAAAAATTAATACTAGCATTAAGTGGCAAGGGTAAAAAGTTGTCTATCCAACGGACTAGTACAGTGGCCCCAATGTGGACTAACACCATTGTACCGGCCCTGTCTAAAAAGTAGATAGTGTAGTAGTTGTTAAAAAAATCCTTAAGTTGATCGGTTAACCCATCTAGTGGGTGTCTAACTAATGGGCCATTTAACCTTAATTTATGTCAATTTCTTTACTAATAAACTATTTTATTATATTATTGAATCAAAGACACATAGTTATATATTTTATGGCACAGTTGAAATTTAGCCCGATTTGGTATGGCCATAAATAGGCTGTAGCGGGTGAATTCTCAGATGTATTTCTAAGGAATGTAGTTGTCAATAATTATGGTGCATTATGCTAGATTTTATTTCATAAATATTTCACAATTATATGCCATTTACTATCCAGTGATATTATTGGTTCAGGTAATGGTCATTTTAAGATAGTTATAGGTCATTTCAGCAAGTTTTTAATAGGCTTCTTAGGTTAATTTCTTAGTCTTTTTCCATTCAATTTTTAACCTTATTCACATCTAGTTTATAGGCCTTAAGCTAACCAATCATAGGCCATTTATAATGCCAAAATATAGGCTTAAAAAGCCATTACATTCAATTACAAGGTATAGCCCTCAAAGGCATACATTATGGTCACATATTAATCATTTACAAGCCATAGCCCTTATATGCAATTATAAGCTACTTTTCATACCTTATTTCTAGCCAAGTTTTAAGGCCATTTTCAATTCATTTTTCTTGCCATTTCTTGACTACATTACATGCCATTTTAAGGTATACATATTACTTTATTACATGCCAAAGTAACTAATGTAGACATGCTATCATCATACTTATCATACATCATATTGTAGACATGACATCAACCATTTCATGCCATTTTAGGTAGCTTAAACCCATGGTATGTCTCAACCATAGCTAGTTTTACATGCATCCATACATTGATTAATCTTACTATATGTCATAAGATGTATTCATATATCCTAGGCCTAATGTACATACATTACCAACCTCAAACATTACTTAGGATCACTAAAACAAGCCATACACACCCACAAGCTAGACACAAGCTCTCAGCTACACTTACCTCTCATGCCGAACATGCACTTTTCCATTAATTCATAAGTAATTCCATTTCATTTCAACACCAAAGCAATCAATTTATACCTCAAGCATTATAAACATGCATCAAGCATCATTAATATATATCAAGCATCATAAACATGCCTTAACACCCTTGCACATCTCTTGGCTAACTAGGGGTTTAACATTGACTGCATTTCTTTTCATCAAAAAACCATTCAATTATCACTCCCTTAAGCCATACACTAAAATTCCTCAATGAAACTTCCTATTATAGCAAATTCATATGGTTACTCTATCCCTAAACTAAAAGAGAAGCTATTGAAATTGAAGGGCATGAAGGGAATACTTAAATTCACTTATCTCACACTCAAGAAATGAAGATTCTACACTTTAAGCCTTAAGCCACACTTCTAGCCCACTTTATGAAAGCTTTACCACCCTTCTTTCAAGCTTTTATCCACTTGAATCACCTTAAAAACCATCAAACCACATGGTATTAGACCTTAGGCATCCTAACCAACCATTTAAAAGCAAAGATAATCAAGGAAATCCAAGGAAAAAGCCATAAAACTTACCTTGTACCTTTACTGGATATCTTCTGTCTAAGAAACTTTAGAGATTTTTCATTAATTCCTACATGCTCCTTTTTTATGTGATTCCTTTTCCTCTAGCTCCAAAACACATCAACTTGAATTTAAGAAGCAAGAACTCATAGAAATGGCTAAAGAAAGGGGAAGAAAATCTCTCCTTTCCCTTTATACGGCATTAATTCTAGTAAAGGAAAGGAGGAAAACTCTTCCCTTTTATTTAGTGGAAAAATCCACATGGCAATAACCTTTGACACATGGTATAGCCCTTCGGTCAACTTTCCAATTGTGGGTGGGTCCCACAGCCACCCAAACTATCTCGAAACTACTTAACATTTTAGAAAAATTAAAAAATTCACTAAAATTCACATAGACCTCAAAAAATTAAATTGTTTATTTAAAATTCATATTTTAATCACATTTACATGGTTATAAGTTTTTATGACCAAATTGCATTGATAGAATAGTTTTTTAGACTGCTGCAATTTGCATGCCAACCTCAAAAATTATGAGAATTTGCAAACAAGCTCAGAATTCAAAAATTCTATCACTAATGGGCTCCGTGGAATTTTTAAGCTTTAGGGTCTAATATTTTTGTGTTTGTCTGGGCACATCTTGGTTTATTCTCGACCTGAAAATTTTTTTATTGAATAGATGGATACCTTACAGTTCGAAATGAATTATTGGTTCTACTAAATTTTAAAATTTTTCCTTTTTATCAATTTAAAGCCCCTTAAAGTTTCATGAGCAGTGCCGCTGCCTCGGTTTACATGCAAGTGACTCAGCACCTCAGGCACAGTTCTTGAACCTAGTGGCACTATTCACAGAGCCTCGAAACATAGGTGTGATAGGTAAGTTATTTCTTCTTTATCAGGCTAAGTACATAAAAATGGAAAAGATTTATTTAACAATAGTATGGGCTTTAAAGAAAATGAGACACTATTTCTAATCATATCGAGTACATGCAATATCCAAGCACAATCCTTTAAGATATCTTCAAATAGCTTCATCTTTGGTAGGAAGAATGAGTAAATGGATTATTTTGCTCTAAGAGTTTGATGTTCAGTATATAACAAGAAAGATAATAAAAGGGTAAGTAGTCATAGAATTCTTAGCTAGTCATTTACTAGAAGGTGAAGAACTAAAGTTTGAATTCCCATATAAGAAACTAACCCTAAAAATGGTCCAAAGGTGGCAAATTTATTTTGATGATGTAGTAAATAATAAAGGAGTAGGAGTAAGAGTAGGAGTAATTCTAATAACCCCTAAAGGAGAAAAGTTATCATTAGATAGAAAATTGAGTTATAAAGTCACAAATAATATTGCTGAGTATGAGGCTTGCATATTTAAGCTTAAAGCATGACTGGCTCTCGACATAAAGGATTTGAGGCATTTAAGGATTCAATTTTGGTAGTGTGCCAAACCAATGAAGAATGGATAATTCAAGAAGAGAAATTAATGCCCTATATAGAGTACCTGAGATCCATTAGTAGACAGTTTAAAATGTGCACTTTTCACTATATTCCTAGGGATAAGAATCAGCTAACAGATGCATTAGCCACCTTGCACTCAATGTGGGATAATCCAAAAAGGGGTAATCATGAAACCAGTTATCATATCTAGTTAGGAAAAGCCTTGTTATGAGTTAGAATAGATAATGGAAATAGAACAGGAGAATGATAGGCCATGGTTTTATGATATCCAAAACTACTTAGAGAACATGGATTTTCCTAAAAAAAGCTACGAAAAGGGATAAAAGCCAATTGAGGAAGTTATCTGCTCAATTCATTAATATAGGTGGGGTCTTATCTAAAAGGAAGGTAGATGGTCTTTAGCTCTATTGTTTAAAAGAAAAAGAAGTAGACAGGGTCATAAAAGAGATACATACAAGGTTTTGTGGCACATATATGAATGGTTTAGAACTAGCTAAAAAGATCATGTGCCATGGGTTCTTTTAGCTTATGATGGACTATGATTATTCAAACTTCATGCAAAAATGTCATAAGTGTCAGCAGTATGGGGATATAAGACATGTAACAGTGTCAGAGCTACATAGCTTATCATCTCCTTCACCATTTGCTACATAGGGGAAAGATGTAATTAGAGAAATACATCCAATAGCCTCAAATGGGCATCATTTAATTATAGTTGCTATCGACTATTTCTCAAAGTGGGTTAAAGTAGAATCCCGTAAGAAATTAGGGGTAAGAGAGATAACTAAATTTATAGAAAAGAATTTAATCTTTAGATATAGGGTTCCACACCACATAATTTTAGACAATGGTGCTCAATTTTAGGCTGAGACAAAAGCATTATTATATAAATACAAGGTAGAGCATAAAAATCCTCCCCTTATAGACCATAAGCCAGTAGAGTAGTTAAAGTAGCAAATAAAAATGTTAAGAAGATCTTAGCTAAGATAGTTAAAACTTATAAAGATTAGGCTAATGGACTTCCTTTTGTGCTTTGGGGATACAAAACTATAACTCGGACTTCAATAGGGGCTACTCTATTCTCCTTTGTATATGGCATAGATGTGCTACTTCTAATAGAAATCAAACTCTAGTTAATAAGAGTGTCAGTAGAAGTAGAGATTCCTAAGATAGTTTGGGTAGAGCAAAGGTTCCAGTAGTTGAACATGTTAGATGAAATGTCATTGAGGGCTAATTGTCACAATCAAGTTTATCAAAAAAGGATGGCATGAGCCTTCAATAAAAGGGTAAAGTATCACAATTTAATAGAAGAGGGATTAGTTCTTAAGCAGATAAGATCATTCGGCTAATTCAAGAGGGAAATTTAAGCCAAATTGGGAAGAACTATTCATCCTTAAGCAATCACTACAAAGGAGAGCTATAATTCTTACAAATTGTAATGGAAATGAGTTCAAAGAGCCCATGAATATAGAGAAACTAAAAAAGTTATATGACTAAAGATGAGTAAAAGAGAAAAAGAAGAGAAAGAAAGGTAGCCCCATATGTCAAAAATCTATAAACGGCAGCTTTGCTATAAGTGGGCACCCCGATAGGGTAAAAACAAAAAAAAACCATCCTATGCAACAATTAAGGGCTGAGAGAGAATAGTCAAGCAAGAAAACTTATGAGGACTATTTGATAATAGGAGTTCCACATGTAATTAAGATATCCCTTGATTAAACAAAGAAATGTATTATTGCATTAATGTGCAATTATGATTATCATAAAATGCTAATATGATGTAAGTAGATAGGACCAAGCTAATAAGCTTAACTAAAGCATCTTATGGACTAGAGAAACAAAAATATTGTCATTACATCGCTTTTGTACACAAATTTAAAAAAGACAATGAAAACACATTTTTAAGTCTTTTATTTCTTACATCTATTATCACCCTCCAATTTCAACCATCAAGTATAATTGTCTCGAGAAAGGCTCGTCACCTATTCCTTATATAGATCAAAAGTCTAAAAGTTACAAACAACCTTTGGTAGAATGCTTGCCTTTAAAGGTAGTTGCTTCGACAAGTCATGATAACTAATGATGAAAGAAATAGACAAATCTCCCCCTTTAAAGGACAATGGGTGAATAACAATACCTTGGGTCTTACCAAACTGCCTCACACATTGATCAAGGATGTAAAAAGTGACTCTATAAAAACTAAGGGAACACAACTTGATGCACCACTGCATTACATGTATTATAAGGGAATCTAAGAGCTCTTAAAACTTATGTTATCATTAATTACGACACCTAACCAAAGGACCTATGGCTGAACATCTACAAATCGGCATATGATGGCACAAGGTAATAAATGCTTCAGGCTATAAGACCTAAGGACATGAGAGGGAGGGTCATCCAATAGGTGAAACTTCTCTTGTAACAATAAAAAAAAAAGCTATTAGGAATGAAATCTTGTAAAGGCTTCCTAAGCAAAAATCAAGCAGAGGATAGGGTGAAAACCTATAAGGGTAGTCCATCCTCAAAAGTCTATTAGGAATGAAAACTTGAGAGGATTTCTTAGGCAAAAGATAGACTAAAGGATTAGGCAAAAAACCCATAGGGTGCGGTCTATTCTTAAAAAGAAAACTTAGAGTAGAGTGAGCTCCCACATAAGAAATCAACTTCTCATGATTGCACAACATCAAGATTGAGGATTGTTTTAGCAAGGATCAAAGGAAAAGGATTTAAGTCCTTTACCAAATCATTCACCCCACCGATTAGCTAATAATCTCCAAATGGGCCTTTAGATGAAATTGTCAAATATTTAGAAAAAAAGATGAACAAATATGCACTCGTATTGAGAGAAGAGATGTTAGTATAACCTTAGCATAGTTTAACAGTAAAGCGAGAGGGACAACCTCTCATTATAGGACCCACCAAGTAGCTAATGAGGGAAGTATGCCCAGTGCATCAACTACTTCATATGGGTAATGTGGAATATGGTTAGAATGGTATGGTAATGTATTAAATGAATAAGACACCCCAAGATTGCAGTAAATTCTTTAGACTAGGGGCATAATTTTTATTGAGAAAATTGAAAAACATGGAATTATGGATCTTAATAGTGTGTGGTAGCCTTTAAAAAAGTTGGATCAAGATGAACTCTCCAAAGGGATTTTAGACCACTAAAAGGTTCCAAAATAAAAGTTGACCATATAAAAGGAAGATTGAGAACCTTGTGAAGTTTTTGAAGAAATTCAATGCCATTAGGAAAAAATTATATAAAAACTCAAGTGGCATGAGGATATATACATACATAAGTGCATTTATAGCCCAGTAGGAGGAACACAAGCATTTTGGGTAAAAAGGGGCATTTTCTAAAAGAAAATAGCCATTTTCATAAAAAAATGGTTATTTTGAGAGTGTGGAATTTTCATTGCTTGAAAGGTCCATTTTCTAGAGGCCTAAATAGTTATTTTACCTTAGTAAAAATGGTCATTTTTCCCTTTTCTATTTAAGGCTATCTTTTTTCATTTTTGTCATTTTCCTACACTTTTACCATTATACCCCTACTTCCAAAAAACACTATATACACAACCATGCCTCCATAATGCTAACAAAGCTGCCCACACCACTAGCTTATGCCTTAGCACATGGCCATACTTAAATGGCTCACTCATAATAAGGTAGAGAGATTTTGGTGCCTATCTATAGTGACACAGATCAAAAGCAAGTATTTGAGTACATAGACTCTCATTGATTTAGGGCTTCTCGAGAGAGTTGACCAGCTTTTGGCATAGAAGGGGTAGAGAGAGTTTTACCTATGGAGGTATGCCATATACCTTGCCATCATACTAGAGTTCCTCAGCACCTTCAACTTCAAATGAGCATATCCCAATGATGTGTCTACTATCCAATTCACAACACTTGGGTCCAAAAACTATATGTCCTTCCTACAGTTCACTAAGATACTATGGCTACCTATTGATAGGATTACAATGATCCTTAAGAGACTGGATGAGCAGTGGGAGTTCATTGGTTAGGCTGGCACAACATACAATGCTAGTCAGATTGAGGCATTATCTATTAGAGATTCATTTCACTGATACCTCTATAGATTTTCTATTGTTAGCTATATGAGGTACATTAGCAATGTCAATCAGGTGAACCAGACTGAGCTCTATAGACTTTAGGCCATGGAGCATAATGTTCGGTTTAACTCGACTTGGATTATCCTTGAGCATCTGTACTGAGCTAGTATGTCCTTTGGCAAGGGGATTGTTATAAGGGGGTCATCACAATTGTACTTTTGGCTCCTGGCATTCCAAAGTAGCATTTTAGATATGCAGCTCTGGGTCAATAGTGAGACATACATAGCTATAGGGATCACAAAGATTAACCTATAGGCCCTAATGGGATACAGGTTGTTGACAACTTCTAAATTAGATAATTAGATAGGAAAGTAGCAAGGAGAAGAGGATCACTTTGCTATGAACCTCATTGAGTTGTTAGGTGCAAACTCACCTCCTCAACCATCAACCCAGAGATAATGGATAGAGAAGGCAAGTCTATCTTTATTGGCACCTTTACCATCATCTGAGACTCATCTATAGGGCATAGAAGCTCGATTCATGATATAACTCTAATTCATCCATATAGATTTAAGCACGAGGATTGAGGAGACTTGTTGTGAGATGTCTAGCAAGCTAGATGTAGTCGAGGTAAAGCTTTAGAAACTTTAAGCCCAGAGACCCCTTCAGCTCCATAGACTCTCCTTATATTATTTATATTATTTGTACATATTAGTTTAGGACACAAAAAGATTCTACTCAAAGCTTTTGTTTATGACATTATTTCTCCTCTTGCCATATTTTCTATAATGTTCATCTACTAAGACTCCGGGGACAGTGTTTTAAGACTTAAAAAGTGCACCCTAGGTGTAGAGTCACTAGCATAAGTCTCAAGGTAAGGCACATTGCCCAATAAACTTTAAGGGCTTTAAAAAGGATAAAAATAACCTCAATTAAATATTTAATAGAACCAATAAATTATTTCGGCCCATGGGGCCAAACCAAGTCAGGCCGTGAGCATGTAATTGGGATTAAATAAGGAATTTGGAACAATTGGTGCATTTTTCTGATGACCATGTGACTTTTAAAAATTCCCCAAAGTTGGCAATCACTATTTCTAAAAAACTGAGTTTTAGGATGCTCAAGGGCTATTTATCTTGACTCGAGGCATCCCATTGCTCATTCCACATCTGGACCATGTGGCTAGATCCATTAGTGGACACTAAGCCCACTCTACCTCTCTCAATTTATTTTATTTTCCCCATTTCCTTCACAAATGTGGACAGTTCTTCCCCCTCCACTTCCCTTGTTATCCATCCTATTTTTCTCAGTCTAATGTTCTAAAATTCCCTAAGGTAGGCTACCATTTATGTTTTAAAGAAGAAGGCTTCCTTTAGCAAGTAAGAAAGGCAAGGAAAAAAAAGAAAGAAGAGAATGGACAAAATAAAGTCCTCTAGGCAACAAGGGAATCTAAAGTTGGAGTAAGTCATTTTCTTCTAGTTATTTTGATTTTTTCCTAATAAGGGTACCTCTATACTTGAGTTCCCAATTGGTGATATGTGTGTACCATTTTTTAGTGCCTTTGTGAAGGAAAAAAGGGGGGATGACAGCAAAGAATTCTCAAGTGGAAAAGGGAAGTCCAACAGCCTTGCTCCAATAGGTTAGTTTATTTAATTAATTTATGGCATGCCTTACTTCCCCTTATTATGAATTCTAGCCTAGTAGTGTGGACTTTTCAATTGTATAATGTGAATGTATATACACTTTAGTGTGTCTTGAGTTCTTATGGTGTGAGTTAATATGCCTATAATGTGAATTTGTGAAATGATAATAGATGTTGTGGGTGGTTATGTGTATAACATATTGTAGGCTTATGGTTATGAATTGAGAACCTTTAATTAGGGATTGTCATAGCTGGACTTTGTGGGAGTATAAACATAGTAGATCAAAAGTAGATGGTTAAGGTGTTACATAAAAATAATTGTGTTATGTAATGATATCTAAATTGGGAACGTTCGTAGATGTACTATGAAGTTAAGTGGGGCTATCCTTAAAGCACATAGTGAGGTTTAAGATGGTAGGAGATATAAGGTATGGAGCACATGTATAAGGTTTTTTATAAATACATAATAAATAGTCACCTAAGACATATGTATATGCAAAATAATATTGGTACATGGTTGCTTGTTAATAAAAGCATTCATGGCATCTTTATAAAAGTAGGCTGAAAGGCATTTGGGGGAAACTTATGATGTGTATGATGGTATATGTCGTATAAAGATGATGGTGGTAATTAGAATGGCATGACAAATGTGCTTAGGTGGTAAAGAAATTAAATAAAGCGTGTTTTATGTAGAACATAGTCATAGCCAAAATGTGGGAGGACATTGGCTACATCATATATGTCTGCTTATTGTTTGTTATTAAATGTTAGCTTAATAATTCTTAACATGTCTCTATAATAACATATGGAAAATGTTCACCTTGCATTGATCAACATAATTAGGTCAAGAGGCCTTTAATGAGAACATAAATGTAATATACATAATGAATTTATTTTTTAGATATAAGAACAATGTGATTAAAATGATAATAGCTAGGTTCCATTAAAGTAATTAAGTGTTTCATGTGTTGAAGTAAAAGGACATGATATGCCAAGAATGAAATGATGAACATGTTCCTATGATAAAATAGGTATACATGTGTGAGATACATGGCATGAAAATTATTAAATAATAGCAAGAAAACATATGTTAAATTGAGTTAAAATGTAATTTGAAATTGCTAGAATTTAAGTGATTAAATTGGCCTAAATAGAATTGAGAATGGCATGGAATTAAGCAAACAAATTTGAGACCTTTGTACATTTACCTTAAAAGGAATTTGAGACCACCTTAAAGGTCACTTGTATATTATAAATAGACTTGGCTTCGGGTCTATCATTACATGAAATGGTGATTTAGAATGGTATGGGAAAAATACCTAGAACAAGGCTAGTATTGAGCCTATAAATGTGTACATGAATAATAGAAATGACCCATAACTATCCAATGAAAAGGACTACCTTTTACTGGACTTAAATATTACTCATAAATTATACATAAGTGGACTTATAATATTGCAATGAAATAGACTTAAATAAATTTATAATTGATTGCTAAATATTTTTAAATATTATAAAAAGATGATTTGCAATAAGATGAATGTAAAAATGAGATGAATAGCCCATTAGCTTGACACCCACTCGATGGGTTAACATGCCAACTAAGGGATTTATAGCTATTAAATTGTCTATTTATTAGACTATACCAGTGCAGGGGCATAGGTTTATAATTGGTCCACTGCACTAGTCTATGGGGCAGACCACTAGTGCTAGCAAATTTTGTCTATATATCAGACTAAGTCGGTGCAGTGACACAGGTCCATAATTAGGCCACTCCACTAGTCTACGTGGTAGACCTCGGGCTAGTGCAAAAGTTAAGGTCTATAATTCGGCTATTGCACTAGTCTATGAGGCAGACCATAGGCTAGTGTAGTGGCTAAGGTCCCTAAGTAGGCCACTACATTAGTTTGTGAGATAGTCCATAGGCCGATGTAGTGGTCAGGGTTCAAAATGTGGATCACTGCATAGTTTTTATTTCCTTCTTAATCCAGTGTGTTCAGGTGTAGACTACTTAGTTAGGGCTATTTAATAATTTAAATATTATATTTTAGGTCAATTAATCTATTGAATAATTACATGAATTACTTAATGAGAGTGATGTAGTGACTTAAATAAAATGAAATTATATAATTGTAGAATAAAAATTATATATAAATCCAAGTAAATGTTACATATCTAGTGGGCTATAATATGTAGGAATTATGATGCAAATTAATTGAAATGCCTTAATTAAATTAACACAATGGCTTAAATAAACCTTTTAGCTAGGGAAAAATATACACTTATTGCTTGAGGAATTAATATAATATATTTAATTGCAATGAATATTGTATGATTGAATAACTTTAATTTACAAGGATTTTATAGTTTGAATGTATGAAATTATTTGTGTACAATATGTGAGACATGTTATTAATTGATTAAATTCACCACTGAGTTTCATACTTAGCATACCAGGTTCCAATTTTATTTAATTTTAATTTTGTTTTATATAGTGGCACTCATGTAATAACTGTAGGTTAAATGTCCCGCATGCTTAAAAGCTGCTGAGGTTTTGTAAATTGAAGTAAATTAAAGTGTGTGTAAACAAACCCATATGATTTAAATAATTCATTTATATGAAACATAGATGATTTGTATTTTATTATGGTTTTAATGTTAAGCTTGAGGTCTATGTGATGATAATAGCTGGATGACCCAAAATGTCTAAAATTGATAAACTTTAAAATAAAGATGTTCAACAAATTTTCTATAGGTGGAAAACTATTAGGATGTCACTTGGACAGTTGTTTTGCTACCGAAATTTTTTTTATATAAAGTAAAATAACCTACTAATTGATTTTATAAATCCATTCCACCTTAGATATAAGTACCTTAAAGAGAGATAAATAGATTAAATCAAATACAAAGAATAATTATTTTTTAATAAGTGTTAAATGAATGAATCCTAAGGTAATTTAAGGATGGATGACATTATGGGAACTGTGCCATTTATTTGAATTCTTCAGAAATCTGGTAAGGATGTGACAATTATTGGTATCAAAGCCTAGGATGCTTGTTCCTAGGTATATTACATGAGTGCTTATGTCTAGGATTGATTTTCTTGAACTACTACACTAAAATGAGGCTGATAGGCAATTAATTTATTTGTAATAAAAATAATAAATGAGGAAACCCTACTAAAATGAAAAAAAAAGGGAATGAGAAGACATATCATACTATTAATCAAGGAACAACTGAGTCAGATAATGCTATATGCTAGTAACTGGCTCAGGCATAGTTATAATAACCTAGGCAAATATTATTGGTATTATTACCATAAATTGGGGAATTGTAAAGACGAGTTATAGAGTCAGTGATTGATGCTTGTGTTTTGGGGAAAGAAATGCAATCAAATGATGAATCCTCCTTATGAAAATTGTAATATACACTAGGTTAACCTAGTTTAAGCCCTAGTACTAAGAGGAGTATACGGGAAGCTAGATCCAATTTGAGTAACAAATGCATAGATTTTCCTATTAACCTCTAATGTTAAATCAATATTATAGAATGAAGTGTATGTATAGGCTAAAGGGGACCCACTTAACAATAGCCTCTTAACTATATTCAAGGTAGGATTGAACACCTATGTTTCAACTAGGCAATAACTTAATAAAGCCAATGAAGAAAAAGGTGCTTTAGAGGCTATTACTGGCATGTCATACCGGACCACTGTGTCAATTTGGCAATAATAGACTAGGGATCTATATATTTTTGTGCTTGCATTATACTAACCCATGATCCAGAATTGGAATATGAATATGCAGAGTTAAATTTATGAATTAACAATTATATTGATTCAAATGTGACTGCATATAGAAAAGTGTATATGTACCTTGTTAACTAGTGAATCATATCCTACTAAATTGCCAGCCTTATTGGGGCAATCTCTTTAGGAGTTGGTGTTACCTAGAAAATAAATGGGGTATATTGAGATTAATCTATAGCTAAATGTAATTCCAAAAAATTTACCCTCTAAAATATAGAGGGAGTAAGAAAGGATAGCTGTAAGTAAAATAAGCCTTTGAATAGTTCTAGTTTGGCTATAGAAGGAAGAGAACTTATCTATAGGGATTGAAAAGTTTACCCAATACATTTCTTCAGTATCCATGCTTGCTTCCTTACTTTTGAATAATTTCTGATGGTAGATAAATTTTCAATTGTGTTTTTGAGTGGTTACCAAGATTTTCTCCTTAAAGGGGAAAACCTAAACTAGGAGTTTAAATATATTGTTATATTCCTCTTGCACCTATAATTAATAATAGAATGACCTCTACAGAATTGAAAGGATTAAGAGTGCAAATATAGGAAGTGGTAAATAAAAGACTATTAGACTTGACATAGCATTTTGATAAATGTTATACTAGTAAACTAAGAATGAGTAAAATTAAAAACTGTGGAGTTAAATATCCCTAGCTGGGAACCAGTAATTGTTGTGACTGGTTTAAGGTGCCAACTTATTTATCCAAACTAATCTAAGCTTGGGGTATTACCAATAGAGAAGTAAAATTTTAATAGTCCTAAATTTTCCTTTAAGGCTTGATATCAACCTTACAATTTTAGTGATGCCATCTAGGCTCACTAATATTTTAGTAGTTGGTGTGAACCTGATAAACAAGTTTTCACAAGCTCAGGGAAGAATGAACCTATAACCTAGAGAAATAAAGTTTAAGTAAATAAGATTAATAAGAGAAAACCTAGCTCCATATGCACTCTAAAGAATAATGGAAAATATTAATATTATATTAATAGAAGGTAAAATTAGAGATACTTAAAATACTTAATAAGATCTATACAAATGAATATAATAAAAATGAGATAAGTGTGTAAAAAATAAATATAGATGGACATAGAAAAAAAAGAGATAAAAGAAATTAATTAGATGACTATCAAGATCCCCACAAATGGAGGCTATTTTTCTTTCTTTGATTGCATACATTACCGGGCTTGGGCATCGCACTATGACATGAACTACATATTGGCACTAATATCCTTTCAACATTTTTGACATAGCATTTAGCATCATTACATGTGTATAGTATAATTGAACAAGGCATATTGATAGCCTGACTTTAAAAGGACTTGATAGGAGTCAAATAATATAATATATATATATATATATATATATATATATATATATATATATATATATATATAAGGAATTAAATATTAAAAAAAAGGGAAGAAGAGTAAAGATTATAGGAAACGACCAAATAATGAAAAGAAAAATTTTGAAATACAAGAACAGAAATGCCCTACGGGCTAGTACAAGGATGATTAGTAACCATGTGGAAAAAAAATAATCTATAGCAAAATATCATGAAAGGAAAAATAAATTTCCAGCTTTACCCATAAGAGGGGAAGGTTATTAAAATTCATTAAAATAATGGTGAATACCTATAGTATTATGATGAGTTGTGAACATCCAGTGTAGATTACCTTAGACAGTGGTTAGGAAGGAGATATTAGTGACTTTCTATACTATGCACCCTAATAATGTAAGGAAATACTTGGGCATAAAGTCACACTGTTGGTGGTAGACATAAAAAGAAGCATAACAGTTTATGCATATAATTGACTATTCAAATTATTAGTAGGTAAAGCCTGAGTATAAAATTTTCTCTAAACTATTGCATTCTATATTAGATAAAAGGGAAGCAAGAAAAAAGGCATAGTATAGGTATGTTAAAGGTGAACGAAAAGGCATGTATCCCATGCATAAGTAAGATTAATAATCTTTTATTAAGAATATGGCATACATACATAAGGAAAAGGCAGAATGATAACTTTAGTGGAATTTATCTATGACTTGAAACAGATGGTATGTTATTCGGTGATCGTAAATATATTGACTTATGGCATAATGCTTCACCCTCAAACAAGTAAGTCGTAAGATAGCGCTAAGGTATAAGGGTTGCATGAAGACCCAAAAAATAAATAAAAGTTCAATGTTAAGTCAAATCATAAAAAAAAATTTGTTAAGAAATTTTCCAAGAGCAGAAAACTTGTAACCTAGTCCACCGAGACTCCGGGAATAGTGCCCCAAGACTTGAAAAGGGCGCCCAGCATGCCAAGTCACTAGCATAGGCCTTGAGGTAGGGAACATTGCCCAATAAACTTTAAGGGCTTTAAAATGGATAAAAATGACCTCAATCAAAAATTTAGCAGAACCAATAAATTATTTCAGGCCGTAAGCTAGCAGGTTATAGGTGTAGATTGATAATGGCCAAGAATGACCCAAGATGAGCTTAGACAGATGTGAAAATATCATACCCTGAAGTTTAAAAATTGTAACATAGTTAATTGGAAGGAATTTTAATTTTTTGGAGTCATTTGGAATTTTTCTAAGATTTTTGTAGAATTGCTATTTCACCAAAATCGCTCTAGCCTAGTTTTTGAAGGAATTAGGCCATGAAACTTGATGTGCCTTTAATTAAAGGTAAATAAGGATTTTAGAAACAAACATGACAATTTTTAGAGGTTTGAATGGCCATATTAAAATTCCTAAATTTCTATTGCAAATTGAATTGCCACAAATGCTGATAATTTGGTTTGCTTACTTCCCGATGGAATATTTTTGCAAAATTTTGTGAGCTTGTAATTGGGATCAAACGAGGAATTTAGGAACAATTGGCACATTTTTTCAATGATTGTGTGATTTTTAAAAAATCAACAAAGTTGGTAGCCTCTATTTTTAAAAAATCGAGTCTCGAGATACTGGGAACACTCATTCAACATCTGGACCACGTGGCTAGATCCATTAATGGACACCTAGCTCACTTTACTCTCTCTATTTATTTTATTTTCCCCATTTCCTTGACAATTGTTGTCCACATTAGGGACAACTCTTCCCCTCTATTTCCCTTACTTGTCTTACCTATTTTTCTCAATCTAAAGTTTTAGAATTCCCTAATGTAGGCTACCTTTGATGTTTTGAAGAAGAAGACTTCCCTTAGCAAGCAGGAAAGGCAAAGAAAAAAAAAAAGAAAGAAGAGAATGGATAACACAAAGTCCTCTAGGCAGTACGTGAAATTTAAATTGGAGTAAGTCAGTTTCTTCTGGTTATTCTAATTTTTTCCTACTAAGGGTGCCTCTATACTTGAGTTCCTAATTGGTGATGTGTGTGTATTGTATTTTTGGTACCTTTATGAGGGAAAAAAGGGGAGGCAATAAGGAATTCTCAAGTGAAAAAGGGAAGCCCAGTAGCCTTGCTCCAAGGGGTTAGTGAATTTAATTGATTTTTCCCATGCCTTGCTTCCCCTTGTTATGAATTTTAGCCTAGTAATGTGGACTTTTTAGTTGTGTAATGTGAATGTATAAACACTTTAGCATGTCTTGAGTTCTTGTGGTGTGAGTCAATGTGCCTATGATGTGAATTTGTGAAATAATAATAAATGTTATAGGTGGTTGTGTGTGTAACATGTTGTAGGCTTATGGTCATAAATTGAGAACCTTTAATTAGGGATTGTCATGGCTAGACGTCATAGGGTTTGGGGCTGAATTGGATGGTATTCGATTGCTAAAAAAAATTTCTAGAGGACATAGTGTGTAGGTGTGTTTGTCAATTTGGTGGTTACCCTAGCTAGAAATTATGAGGTTGTAGGATAAATCTCTTGGATTTTTGTGGTTGGGTGTGTCTGATCTTGTGACTAGATTATGGGTAGAAAAAAAACAAAATAGGGTGGTATAAGTGAACAATCACATAGTGGTATAGATGTGTGTGTTTTAGTATGCTGAGTTTCTAAATCTATGCATATGTATGTTTATTTCCAATCAACCTGAGGGGTACATTATATACAAGTTTGAGTATAAAGGTGGAATTTGAGGTGGTGAGGTGTGTAGGTCATAAAGTGACGTGATTTTAGTATAGGTATAAGTAAAAAAACATTTGATTTTTGGAAGTATAGACATAGTAGAGCAAAAGTAAATGGTTAGAATGTTAAATTAAAATAATTGTGTAGTAAAATGAAATCTAAATTGTGAATGTTTATGGATGTATTATGAAGTTAAGTGGGGATATCCTTAAAGCACCTAGTAAGGTGTAAAATGGTAGGAGATGCAAGGCATGGAGTACATGTATAAGAGTTTCTAAAAATACATAATAAATAGTCACCTAAGACATGTGTATATGCAAAATATTATTGGTATATGGTTACTAGTGAATAAAGGTATTCATAGCATCTCAATAAAAGTAGGCTAAGAGGCATTGGGGGAAACTTAAGATGTGTTTGATTGTATATATCATATAAAGATGATGGTGGCAATTAGAATGGCATAGCAAATGTGCTTCGGTGGTAAAGTAATGTAATAAAGAGTGTTTCGTGTAAAACATAGTCATGGCCAATATATGGGAGGATATTGGCTATATTATATGTTTCTTCTTATTAGTTGCCATCATAAATTAGCTTAATAATTCTTAACATATCACTATAATAACCTATAGAAAATGTTCACCTTCAGTTAATGAAGATAATTGGGCCAAAAGGCCTTACATGGGAGCATAAATGTGATATACATAATGAATTCAATTTTTATGTATGAGAACAATGTGATTAAAATGACAATAGCAATATTCCATTAAAGTAATTAAGTGACTCATGTGTAGAAGTAAAAAGACATGATATGTTAAGCATGAAATGGTGAACATTATCCTATGATAGAATAAGTATACATGGGTGAGATACATGGCATGAAAATGGTTAAATAATAGTAAGAGAACCTATGTTAAATTAAGTTAAAATATAATTTGAAATTGTTGGAATTTAAGTGATTAAATTGGCCTAAATCAAATTGAGAATGGTATGGAATTGAGCAGACAAATTTAAGACCTTTGTATATTTATCTTAAATGGAATTTGAGACCACCTTAAAGGTCACTTAGAAATTATAAATGGACTTCACTTTGGGTCTATCATTACATGCAATGGTGATTGAGAATGGCATGGGAAAAATGCCTAGAACAAGGCCAATACTGAGCCTATAAATGTGTACATGAATAATAGAATTACCTATAATTGTCCTACGAAAAGGACTACCTTAGACTAGACTTAAAAACTGCTCATAAATTATATATAAGTGGACTTATAATATTGGAATGAAATGGACTTAAATAAATTTATAACTGACTACTAAATATTTTTAAACATTATAAAAAGATGATTACCAATAAGATGAATGTAAAAATGAGACATATAACCGATTAGCTAGACACCTATTAGATAGGTTGACCAGTTAACTTAAATATTAGTAGTAACAAGATTGTTTGTTTATTAGACTATGTCGATACTACAGTGTAGGTGCATAATTAGGCCATTGCATTAGTTTGTAAGGCAGACTACTATTGCTAGCACATTTTTATATCAGACTATACTAGTGCAGTGGCATAGGTCAATAATTAGGCCATAACACTAGTCTGTGAGGTAGACCACGAGCTGGTGCATTGGTTGAGGTCCATAATTGGGCCACTACACTAGTCTACAAGGTAGACCATGGGTCGATGCAGCAGTTGAGGCCCTTAAATAGGCCACTACTCTAGTTTGTGAGGTAGACCATAGGCCAGTACAGTGGTCAAGGTCCAAAATATGAACCACTAGATAGTTTTTATTTCCCTCTTGGACCAATGTGTTAAGTGTAGTCTACCTAGTTAAGCCTATTTAATAATTTAAATATTATCTTTGAGGTTAATTAATTCATTAAATAATTACACGAATTACTTGATGAGAGTGACGTAGTGACTTAAATAAAATGAAATTATGTAACTGTAGAATAAAAATTATACTTAAATACAAGTAAATGTTACATACCTAGTTGGCTATAATATGCAAGAATTATGAAATAAATTAACTGAAATGCCTTAACTAAATTAACACAGTGGCTTAAATAAACCTTTTAGCTAGGTAAAAATATACACCTATTGCTTAAGAAAGTAATATAATATATTTAATTGCAATGAATATTGTATGACTGAATGACTTTAATATGCATGGGTTTTATAATTTGAACGTATGAAATTATTTGTGTCCAATATGTGAGACATGTTATTAATTGATTAAACTCACTACTGAGTTTCATACTCAACATACTAGTGTCTTGGTGCACAGTTAAGCAAGGGAAGCATACAAGCCTCGAAGTATGTGCAGTGTAGCAGTAAAGACAATAGAGGCTCCAATTTTATTTAATTTTAAATTTGTTGTGTAAAGTGGCACTTATGTAATAGCTATAGGTTATATGTCCAGCATGCTTAGAAGCTACTGAGGTTTCATAAATCAAAGTAAATTAAAGTGTGTGTCAACAAGCCCTTATGGCTTAAATAATTCATTTATGTGAGATTTAAAGGATTGTTATTTTATTATGGTTTTAATGTTGGGCCTCAAGTCTATGTGTTGATGATAGCTAGAGGACCCGAAAGGTCCAAAATTGATAAACTTGAAAATATAGATGTTGAACAAATTTTGTACAAGTGGAAAATTTTTAAGATGTCACCCAAATAGCAGTTGTGCTGCTATAATTTTTTTTATATTAAGTAAAATGACTTGCCAATTGATTTTATAAATCCATTCCACCTTAGATATAAGTACCTTAAAAGATAGATTAATAGATTAAATCAAATACAAAGAATAATTGCTTTTTTAATAAGTGTTAAATGAATGAATCTCGAGGTAATTTAAGGATGGGTGACTTAGTGGGAAGTGCACCATTTATCAAAATTCTTCAAGAATCCAGTAAAGGTGTGACATTTTTTTATTGGTTTCTTTAACTATTAACGCATATATAAATATAGTAAATATTTGCATTTAGACAGTTAAAAAAATTATTATTATTGTTAAATTAATTAATTAAAATTTTGAAATTACAATTGTCATAAGTTAAATCACAACTAAAAAATTACTATTAAGCTATGAGTTAAATCTAATATGCACTAACACACAACATGCTTCACAAATTACACCGAAAATGTCATGACTAACCTATTTTGATTATTCTTTGTAGGGGGCAATTCTCATAGTAATTGTTTAAGACCAATAGTAAGGGTAAGGTGCAATCCTTCCCAAACCTTATGAGATCATACAACATCTTATCACTGTCCAGTTCCACTTCAACCTCAGGTGCAACATCTTAGCACTACCCGAACCATATCAATGTCAGATGCAATGTCCTAGCACTACTTGAGCCTTGATGCAACATCTTAGCATTGCCCAAATTCTACTTCAATCTCGAGTGCAACATCCTAGCATTGTCCGAACCATATCAAACTTAAGAGCAATGTCTTAACACTACTTGAATCTGGGTGCAACATCCTAGTACTACCTAATTCCACTTGAACCTTAGCTGCAATGTCCTAGCACTACCCAAACAACATTAACCTCAAGTGCAATGTCCTAACATTGCTTAAGTTTAGGTACAATGTCCTAACACTACCCAGTTCCATATCAACCACGAGTGCAACATCCTAGCATTACTCAAACCACATTAACCTCGGGTGTAGTGTCCTAGCACTACTTGAGCAAAACCAATAATGGTATCAGATCACATATAAGAAGGGTTGCCCCAAATGGTACGCATCTCTTCTTTTGAACTTTGGGTCACCTCATACACTCTATAGTCGCCTCCTTAAAGTTGGGGGCAACTATAGATACTGGATTTCTAGGGCTTCCATGTTTAGACTGCCTAACGATGAAGAAAAGGACTAAGTTCTGATAAGTGAGGATGTTCATGTCCAATTCAAAGATCTCAAAATTTCCTTTTAAAACTTTCAAAAAAACATTTTTTTCTCGGCTAAAAAAAATTTCATGGTACGAAGTAAAATTTTCAATAAAAAATCTATTAAAATTAGAAATTGGTTTTCATATTCATTGTTTTATGGCAAAATAGTGTTGTTTTAGGGGCCAAAACATCTATTTTTGCTCATTTAAAACGATTGTTTTTGTTTCCTAAAATGAAATTGCTTTGTTTTTAGGTTTTAAGAAAGTTTTTCCCCCATTGTTAATGAAAATGACTTTTCTAGAAAAGAAAATGCCCATTTTTTAGCAAAATGGCTATTTTTTACAATCAAAATGGCTGTTTTACAAAAACGACCATTTTGACCATGAAAATGGCCATTTTGGTATAAAAAATGGCCATTTTCATCTTCAAAATGGCCATATTCAACCTCAAAGTTCGTGTATAAAAACTCCATTTCGTACCATTTTTTGGGGTTAGCTTTCCTTAGGTTTGGGACCTAAAAAACCTTAAAATCACTTTCAAAACTCTATTTTATTTTTTTCATTTTAAGGAAATTTTCAACAAGAGTTTTCATCCATTTTAAGGTCATCCTGAGGGCAATTATATCCAGCGAGCCAATCATTTTCTCTTTCTTTTTTTCATTTTTCTCTCTCTTCTCTTTTTTCCAGATCTGTGTATTTTAATGATTGTTGCAGCATTTTGTGGGTTTCTTATATTGTTATTGTTCTTGCAATTCTTCATTTGGTTATTTACCTTTTCGTTTTTGGTTTTAGTTTTTCTTCGTCTGTTTATTTCTGATACTAATGTGCTGATTTCATTATGGTTTGAGTTGTTTGATATAATAAGTTATTTTTATTCTCTTTCCTACCTTATTAATCAAATATTGGCGAAAGACACATTTTAGGCACTTTCGATGTAATTTTGGGTCTATACTGTTATATTTTATTTTAGAAAATT
>CANXYI011056764.1:0-11072 GCA_948208565.1 Hura crepitans
ATTCCACATTATCATCTTTCCATCTCATCCTTCTTAATATCTATCATAGATTCCCTCACATAAAATCATTAAAAATTACCATTGCATTTTAAACATCAACATATAATTCTATAAATCAAATCTACACCTCAAATAACCTTATAAAAATCACTTGGTTTGAGATAAACTTGCCTACTTTAGAGGGATGAAAACACCTATCTTCCATCTTTTTTTACCCTTTAAAATTAATCTCTTTCCAATCAATTTAGAGGGGCTAAAGTGTTAAGCATAAATGAGTAACCTTTCTAGTGTATTATTTAGTGATTATTTGGTGAAATTAAGGTGTAAAAATGGTGGAGCAAGGGAAAAACAAATTTCAGCCATGAAGAAGGGGAGGGGAGAAAAGTATGGGCTGGAAATAAATGAATATTTAATTATTATTTACATATTTGTATGATAAATGGATGGTTGGGATTAAAATTCAATAGTTACACATGGATATCTAGGATTTTACCATGTGTATTTAATCATTTCCACCTTATAAATCCTTTGTTTCCACTTGGATGGCCAAGATTTATCATGATACTATTTAATCCAATAGCAAAAAATGCTCCTTACATAGTTATTTGGCATTTTCCTTACATATATCTACATTTAATTGAATTTATTTCATCAATTTTTTTCATAGTTCTTATCATTAGAAAATTCCAAAACTATGATTTTTGGATTCCTCATAATTTTTTACCATAAGGCTAGGCCATTTTCAAAATTTTCTAAACACATTTTTGAATTTTTCCATTCAACTTTAAATATTTTATGGTTTGCTATAGACCGTAGTTCATATTTTATTTTTAACTTTTAACCCCTTATATGACCTCAAATGCTTCTCAAATTTCATCACAATGCATCTTATAATTAATGCTAATTTTTATTTGGGTAAGCTCCATTTGGCCCAGGAACACTATTCACAGGGGTTTGCTCCCGAAGCTCATTTTTCTCACACTTTCTCATCATTACTAGGCCACATGTCAATTTTTTATTACCCCCATATGTCTCTCTTCTATTTTTGATCGTGAATAATGAATTTCCCATTTTGCCCTTAGTCTTTCCAAGAAATTACCATTTTGCCCTTCAATCATTTTTTGCTCTCTAGTTCACACCAACCAACTCTACATGATTCGTATATCTATTTCATTTCCCACTTTTTCTTTTAATTCCATTTTACCCTTATGAAAGCTAGACTGAATGTTGGGGTGTAACAATCCTTCTCCTTTTAAGAAGTTTCATCCTCAAAATTTCAATGACATGCTTCCCCTTTTAAAGCTTTTCCCAAAGGTCATACAACATACACACTTAGCTCTTACAGTCCCTCTTGTCATTCTTATAGCATGAGATACCCACTAATACTAATCAGGTCTCCTTTTTCAAACTAAAGCTATCATGATTTCACCATTCTACTATAGTTATAGGTCTTTGTCAATTAGTGGTTTACTCAGAATCATTATAATAATCCTTCATTTTTAATATTACTATATAACTAGTTCCATCTATATTCTAAAGCTTAATAATTCTTCTTCTTTTCCTTTTTCTTCTTTTTCTTATTCACTCTATCCTCAATCGTTATGACTTTCATCACAAATGTGTAAACTCTTTCTCTATTGCTCTTTCTTGTAAATGCATCATGTCAATTCCCCCTTCAATTAAGGCAATATGCATATGTGCACATTATTACACTGTATTTATAATAATGTCGATCAATGAATATGATATATCATGATCATGCATATTTCTGTGATGATGATGATGATGATGATATAGAATCAGGCATAACCCAATCCCCATGCATTATGTTTATAACTATAGCCATTGAAAATGGGGAACATTAGCAAGAACTTTTAGAGGATTAACTTCTATGTCTCTATATACTTTTTTGTAACTCCCGTAAGTCGAGGCTCTATGAATATTATCATTGAGGCTAAAAAGTGTTCCCATAGCATTAGGTCACCTTTACGAGGCTCGAGGTAGGGGCACTAGTCATGAAACTTAGAGGTGTCATAAAATGATGGAAATGGCTAAGTTTAAAGATTTAGCATAACCAATAAATTATTATAGGTTGTAATCTGGTAGGCCATCAGCTTAGATGGAGTCGGGTTAACAATGACCCAGGATGTGCTCGAATAAACCTAAAAATGCCATACCCTAAAGGCTAAAAATTCCCCTGAGTCCATTGGTGGAAGAATTTTTAAATTTTGAGGTCATTTGCAAATTTTTTAGCCTAAGTGTCCACTTAGCCACTCACCCTCAGCACCCCACTTCTGCTCCTTCATTCTCTTCTTGCTTTCTCGATGCCATTTCCCCTTTTAAGCCACTATATTTGCTTCATTTTGAAAGCTTTTACCTAGCATATTAACACAAAAAATCCTTTAATTATGTTAAGAATTAATTTTTAAAGGTGTTGGAAGCCATAGGAGTGCGTAAATCTCAAGAAAATTCAAGAGAGCTCAAGGTGTACATCAAAAGGGACGAAAAGAGTAACTTTTGATTTGTAAGTAATTCAACCCTTTATAATTTATTTCCTAGAGGATTTGATAATTCTAAGAATGTCTATATGCTTGGAATTCAATTTAGAGATGTATGTGATTTTAGACAAATTTTTGAAGGTGAGGGGGTGTGAATGGGAGAAAGAAAGAATTGAGGTGTGCTTTGGTTTCTTTTAAGCTTTAAGTGAAGAATTCATCTCTCTTGATAGTGAGGTAAGTGAATTTAAGGCATTTAAAGCTTGAATGATGAAATTCATTTGTGATAAGCTTATAATTCTTATTTGGAAATTTAAGGAAAGGTGGCTAATGTGTGTGAATTGATGATTAGACATGATTTAGGTTAATTTTGTATATAAGGCATGATTAGAATGTTGATTTGAGGAAATGAATGCATGAAATGGTAAGTTCCCCATTTGGCCGAGAGGTTTGTGCAAGGGTGTGTGTTTGTGTATATAGCATGTTAAGGTTATTTGGAATGATTTCTAAGGCATGGGACATGAAAAATACATGAATTATATGTGTATATGGTGATAATTGTAAGTTTTAGTGTGTGGCTTCATTAGGCGAAGACGTGCCTTAGTGTGTAGGTTAAGTGTATGGCATGTGTGCTTAGTATTTTGTCTAGAATATGGCTTGTTAATGGTGGCATGTTAAGCGTAGGTGAAGGAATTGGTGAAAAAAGCTTGTGTGGGTGTGTGTTTAGTGTGGTTGAGGCATGATTAAGGTGTGTATTGGCTTAGTTTGCATGGCAATGGCATTATGTCATGCTTGTGTGATGTTAAAATGTGTATATGTGTGCTTGAATGTGATTAAAAGCATGTGTAAGGCAATTTAAGGCTATTGGCTAAAAGCTATGCAAGGCTAAATGGCATGAAAATGAAGTATGGCCTAACTAGCATATGTGTGTGAAATGGAATAAAAATGAGGTATGGCCTAACTAGCATACATGAGTGAAATGGCATAACATATTTGGCTTGAATGTGGCAATGTTTGTATGGCATGACTTAAGTAAATATGCATGTGTAATAAGGCATGAAATACTTTAATATAAGGATAAATTTTTAAGGTTAGAAAATGGTTAAAAAAGAGGACTTGAAATTTGCTTATATTGACATGAAAAATTAACTTGTAAATAGACTAGTTTTGGCATGAAATTAGTACCTTAAAGTGGTCTAACTTGTAATGTTTATGTGACATAGTATGGAAGCCACTATTATGGAAATTTGAGACATATTTTTGAGCTTGGCTTTAGGCCTATGAAAATGCATGATCATGAGTGCAAATTGGATTGAAAAAGGACTTGAAAAGGACCTAGAATGAACCTAAAATGTCCATCACAAAATAGAAAAATAACCTATAATTGTCCCATTAAAAATGATTTTGGGACCCTATTTAAAATATCTGCTTAGCATGTGAATAATTGACCCAAGATAATGGACTCGACTAGATTTAATATGCCTTTAATTATGCCTTTAGAAATGAATTTAAATAATTTAGAAAATTGATCTGGTAGGGCAAAAAATAACCTGTAATTGTTCAGGTTAAAATTTAACTGCCAAATAAAAATTGTAACTATCTATTTTTAGACTTGAAATATTACAAAAAGAAGATCAATAAAGAAATAAACTTAAACTGAAGTCAGATGGCCCATTACTTATAAACTACTAGATGGGTTGACAGATCAACTTAAAGATAGCAGCTGCTAAAGTATCTATTTATCAGACTAGGATGGAGAAGCAGTCGAGGTTTATAATTGAGCCGCTGCACTAGTCTGTGGGGTAGACCACTATATTGCTAGTATTATTGATTGTATATTAGACTATGCCGGTACAATATTGAAGGTCTGTTGAGGGGCCACTATACTAGTCTATTAGGTAGACCCAAATGAATAATTTGACATAATAAGTTGCCATTGGGAGGTCTATAGACTGATCCCTATACATAGATTGCTTGTTATTTTTTCCCTTTGAGAGGTTCCTGTGAATTGATCCCCATGGCTATATTAGGCTAGTGTAGCAGTCGGGGTCTAAAATGTGGGCCACAACACATTTTTCAGTTCCCTCTTGCTCTAGTGTTTGTAAATGTCATCTATCTAATCAGGCCTATGAAATGGAATTGAAGTACAGTAAAACACAAGTTTAGAATAATTTATGATAATTTATGATATAATTTTAATAAATACGCCACAATGACATTTTGGTAATTTTGAAGAAAATATGGCATATCATCTAAATGGCATCAGTCACTTGGCATATCACTCACACAATATATCTAGACCATTATTATATGCTTGATTGTGTGTGTTAATATATATGGCATGTTTTAAATAGTTTAAATTCACCATTGAGTTTTATACTCAACACACCCATGTTGTGGTGCACAGGTAGCAAGGATAAGTAAGCCAGCCTCAGTGATCATGTAGCGTAGCCACACAAGTGCTGAAGGGTAATAAAGTTGTTTTCCTTTTTAGTAGTGGCACTCATGTAAATCTTATAAGTATGGGTTAGCATACTTAAGAGCTACTATGTCTCTATATAAACATAGACGTAATGTACATAAATAGGTATTCTATTTGTTTGGCTTATTTGATAGTTTGATAACCGTGGGCTTGAGGCCTTATGTGTGTGTGATTTTGATATTTGTTTGATGTGCATTGGTGTTGATTAGGGGACCAGAAGGGTCTAGATAGAGGTTCAATGGATTGATTGTCTATAGAAGTGTTTTTAATAGGTGAAAAAATGTTTTGGTATATCACCTGAGTGGTTGTTGTGCTGCCCAATTTTCTATAACTTGCAATGTGTTTGTGTATGGTTTCTCTAAGTTTGCCGAACCAAGTATAAACATGTTTGAGGTTTGGATTGGAAATCTAAGCAACATTTGATAGAGTTCTACAATAGTTCAAAAGTGTTAAGGAGTTTACCTCTAGAGAAATTCTAGGATGGGTGACTTGGCAGGAGGTGCATCAGCTGTCAGGTTTCTTTAAGAATTTGGTAGGGGGTATCACATGTTGTGGTGTCAAAACCTAGGTTTAAAGTTCCTAAGTAGTTTACATGAGCGCCAGAGTCTAGGGTTGGCTATGTTGTTATTCTACACTACACAGAGGCTGATAAGTTTTGTGATTTCTATAGTAATTCAAGATGGTTAATAGACCATTAGAGAAAAGAGCAAAGGAAGTGGCTAGTTATGCTCCAACTATAATACAGGGAGCAGATAATGCTGCTACTCCTGAGCCTAGTGATGCTGCACATAAGCCACAACCCCAGACATAGCAACAGGTAGAAACTTCTCCAACTTTGTTATAGCAAATAGTTAATTTGTTGAGACATACCTCTGCACCTACTATTCCACCTCTACCTTCTCTACTAGCTCTAGTACCTCCATCACCACTAGCTCTTGTGCAGAAGACACCATTGGAGAGAATTAAAAAGATAGGAGCTATGGATTTCCTAGGTACGAAGGAGAATGATGTAGCATGATGAAGTATTGTTTGGAGAGGACTTTTAGGATTTTAGAATAGCTAGAATGATAAGAAGAAGATAGTTTGAAGTGTATAACTTCTATTCTATAGGAAGAAGCATACCATTAGTGGGTACTATTAGGAAGAGGAAGCCAGTGACATATCTCACATGGGAGTTTTTCTTGATAGAATTTAGAAAGAGGTATATCCCCAAGCCCTATAAGGACAAGAGGAGGCAGGAATTCCTAGATTTGAAACAAGGCAAGAGGACAGTGGTTGAATATGAGAAGGATTTTACCTAGTTGGTCAAATATACAGAGGAGTTCATTCCCAATGAAGAGGAAAGTTGTAAGAGCTTTCTAAAGGCATTGAATGTAGAGTTGAGGATACAAATAACAAACTCGAGGGTAATAGACTTTGCTATATTAGTGGCATCTGCCTTTGACATAGAGGAGATGGTACATGAAAAGAGAGATTTCTTTTAAAGAAAGAGATAGTTTACTATGTGGCAATCTAGTGTAGCCTTAAGTGACAGTAAGAGAAAGAGAGAAGCACTATCGTAGTCCCAATATGTGCACCAAGCATAGAGATAGACATAGTCTCATAGATCTAGGCAAGCTTCCACAGTTAGACCCCAATTACCTCCTAAAGCTATTAGTACTCCTAGTCTATTAGGTAATAGGAATGGACCCCTGACTTGTAATACTTGTAACAAGAGGCATTGGGGCCAGTGTAGGTTGGGTAGAAGGGGAGAGTGCTTTACTTATGATGTTAGGGACCACTATCAAAGAGAGTGTCCTTAAAGACAGCCTGAGGGTGCTTATACTTAGACATCAGTAGTTACACCTTAGAATAGAGGTTAGAGATAGAGTAAAGGGGATCAATCTAGTCCTAGTTAGGGGACTTGATCATAAGCCCATGCCCTAGCTAGACAATATGCTATCAGAGCTAGAGAAGAGGCAGCAGCACTAGACATCATAATTGGTACTTTTTATTCATTTGATGTTCCAATTTTGGCTTTAGTAGACCTAAGATCCACACATTCATATGCATGCACCACATTGGCACATGATAGAGGATTGAAATCTGAGCATGTGAACATAGATGTACAAGTTAGTAATCCTATAAGACGGAGTGTGAATATGAATAAAGTGTAAAGATAATGTCCTTTAGTGATGTAGGAATGTCTATTTCTTATAGACTTCATTGGATTACCTTTTTATGAGTTTGATGTGATTCTAGGAATTGATTGGTTATCTAAACATCAAGCTATACTTGACTGTAAAAATAAGAGGCTAACCCTCTAAACTCTAGAGGGATAAATAGTGATAGTTATGGGTGAGAGAAATTGTATGAATAACCTTATCTTAACTATTATAGCAAGGAAACTCATCTGAAAATGTTTTAAAGCTTACTTAGCACATGTCATTGACACTAATGCTTCCACCTCAATACTTGAATAGATTCTAATAGTGTCAGAGTTTCCTAAAGTGTTTCCTAATGAGTTGCCATGTTTACCTCCACAGTGGGAGCTTGATTTTGAAATTGAGGTGTATCCTAGTACAACTCCTTTTTCTATTACTCTTTACTAAATGGCACCCGCTAAACTAAAAGAATTGAATGTGTAATTATAGGAACTTTTAGATAAGGGTTTCATCAAACCCAATGTTTCACCTTGGGGAGCACTTGCATTGTTTGTAAAGAAGAAAGATGGCTTACTTCAGCTATGTATTATTTACAAATAGCTGAATAAGGTGACAGTGAAAAATAAATATCTTTTACCTAGAATAGATGAACTTTTTGATCAGTTGAGAGGTGTGGGTGTATTTTTCAAGATTGATATGAGATTTAGATATCATCAGTTGAGAATTAAGGAGGCTGAGATTCCTAAGATTACATTCAAAAATAGATACGGGCATTATAAGTTCTTGGTGATGCCCTTTGGTCTCATAATTGCCTTGACAGCCTTCATGGACTTAATGAATAAAGTATTTCAACCTTACCTAGATCAGTTTATGGTAATATTCATTAATGATATTCTGGTATATTCTAAGATTAGGAAGGAATATGGTCAGTGTTGTGTTACAGATCTTAAGGGAGAAATAGTTATATGCGAAGTTGAGTAAGTGTGAATTTTGGCTAACTGAAGTAGCTTTTTCTAGGACACATAGTGTCAATAAAAGGCAATAGAGTAGACCCTAGCAAGGTCAAGAAAGTGTTAGAGTGGGAACCCTTGAGGAATGTGATTGAGATACAGAGTTTCTTAGGATCAGCTGGGTACTACAGGAGGTTTGTGAAAGGATTTTCCTTGATTATAGCCTTATTGACAATACTAGTTAGAAAGAATGTGAAATTTGCATGGGATGATAAATGTCAAGCTAGTTTTGAGAAGCTAAAAAAGAGATGATAAAAGTTCCTATCCTGATTCAATCTGAACAGGGTAAGGAGTTTGTAGTGTATAGTGATACCTCACTTAATAGCATGGGTTATGTGTTGATGCAAGAAAGAAAGGTAGTAGCTTATGGTTCCAGATAACTATAACCACAAGAGAAAAATTATCCTACTCATGACTTGGAGCTAGTTGCTATTGTATTTGCTTTGAAAATTTCGAGGCACTATTTGTATGGGGATAAATGTTATATCTATACAGATGACAAAAGTCTAAAATACCTTCTCACTTAGAAAGAATTGAACTTAAGGCAGAGAAAGTGGCTAGAACTTATTAAAGATTATGATTGCTTAATAGATTACCACCCAGGGAAAGCTAATGTGGTAGTAGATGCTTTGAGTAGGAAATTTAAGGTGATGTTGAGATCTATGAATGCTACGTTGTAGTACACCAAGGAGAATTCTGTGTTGGCTAAGTTATAGATCAAACTAGATTTCAAATAATAGATAAAGGAAGCATAGGGTAGAGATGAGTCACTAATGTAGTTGGTGAGTAAAGTCTAAAAGGGGAAGGCAGTAGGATTTGACTTAAGTGAGGATGGAGGCTTGTATTATCAAGGCAGGTTGTGTGTACTTGGTATAGATGACTTGAGATTATAGATACTAAATGAGGCATATGAAGCTCCTTATTCTATGCACCCTGGTAGTACTAAGATGTATTTAGACCCGAAGCCTTAATATTGGTTGCTAAGTATAAAGAGAGATGTGGTAGAATATGTTGTTAGATGTCTAACATGCTAACAGGTAAAAACAGAGCATAAGGTTCCTTTTAGATTGTTGTATCCTATAGCAATACGAGAGTGGAAATGGGAAAAGGTGATAATGGATTTTGTAATGGGATTGCCTATGACTAGAAGCAAATGTGATGCTGTGTGGGTGATTGTTGATAGATTAACCAAGACAGCTCACTTTATCCCTATTAAAATGGACTATTCATTGGAAAAGTTGGCTAAACTATACATTGATGAGATTGTTAGACTTTATGGTGTACCTATGGAAATCATTTCTGATAGAGATCCATAATTCACTTCTAGGTTTTAGAAGAAGTTGCATAAAGCCTTAGGCTATAGATTGACCTATAGTATAACCTTTCACTGTCAGATCGATGGACAATTAGAAAGGGTGGTACAAGTGCTTGAGGATATGTTGCGTAGCTGTGCCATTAAATTTAAAGGCAGCTAGGATCAATATTTGTCTCTAGCTAAATTTGCCTACAATAATCGCTATCAGGCTAGTTTAGGCAAGGCTTTATATGAAGCACTATATGTGCAGAACTCCTTTGTACTGGAGTGTGAGTGGGGAGAATAAGATATCAAGAGTTGATCTAATTAGAGTTGCAAAAGAAAAGGTTAAGCTTGTTAGAGAAAGGTTAAAAAGTGCAACTGATAAGCAAAAATCCTATACTAATCTGAGGTGGAGGGACATTGAGTATGCTATTAGTGAGAATGTATTCTTAAAGGTGTCACTATGGAAAAAGGTCATTTAGGAAAAAATGTAAGTTGAGCCCCAGATTATTTAAACCACATGAAATCACAGAAAAGAGTGGGACCTCTAGTATATAGGCTAGCCTTGCCATTTGAATTGTCATAGATTTATGATGTGTTTCATGTATTACTGCTGAGGCAATCCATATCAGATCCCTCCCATAGAGTCCCAATAGCAGATGTTGAAATACAGTCAGACTTGAGCTATGAAGAAGAACCAATACAGATCCTCGCCAAAGAAGTGAAGTAGTTGACGAACAAAGCGATTCCTTTGGTTAAAGTTCTCCGGAGGTATCACAATGTAAAAAAAGCTACATGGAAGCCTGTAGAGCAAATGATGGCTCAGTATCCACACTTATTCACTCCAAGAAATTTTGGGGATGAAATTTCTTAAGAGGGGAAAAATTGTAACACCCGTAAGTCGAGGCTTTATGAATAGTACCACTAAAGGCAAAAAGTGATCCCAAAGTGTCGAGTCACCTTTAGGAGGCTTGAGGTAAGAGTACTAGTCATGAAACTTTGAGGGGTCAAAAAATAATGGAAATGGCTTAATTTAAAGATTTAACAGAACTAATAAATTGTTTTAGGTTGTAATCTAGTGGGCTGTAGGCTCATAAGGAGTTAGGTCAGGAATGACCTTTGGACAGACTTAAAAATGCCATACCTTGAAGGTTAAAAATTCCCCAAAGTCCATTGATGAAAGAATTATTGAATTCCAAGGTCGTTGGCAAATTTTCTAAATTTTAAGGTTTTACATGTAAATCGAGCTAGTTGGTTAACTATCCTATCAGTGGAATTTGGCCATAAAATTTTATGAGCCTCTAAATGGGACTAATCATGGATTTTTAAAACAAAAATGATGATTTTTGAATTTGTGTGTGATTTTTAAAAATTGCCTGAACTTTTAGATGAAATTAAGTTATTTTGGGATGCTCGGGTAGCATGTAGCCCCACCAATGCCACCTTAGCTACTATAAAAGGGCTCAAAGAGACACTTAAGTGTGCACTTGGCCACTCATCAACACCAGGCCACTTCTTCTCCTTCTTTCTCTTTTTGTTGTCTTGATGCCATTTCCCCTTTGAAGCTACCATTTTTGCCTCAATTTGCAAGCTTTTCCCTTGGCTATTACCACTAAAAATGCCCTAATTATGTTAAGAATTTAT
>CANXYI011056893.1:0-12599 GCA_948208565.1 Hura crepitans
AATGACCAAGTACTTAATAAGATGTCTGATATCGAATTTTTGACTATTAGCCCCTCATTACTAAGTATTAAGGAGGACTTGACCTAGGCATACCCTATAAGTAAAAGCAATCCTATTGGACTTTATTGTAACAATGACTTGTCCCTTTGGCTTTGCAAGTTGATTATGACTTGGCCTATACCCTAAGACCAATTAATGAATAAGTAGCTTGCTTAGAGCCCTCGTTTGGGGATATCTTGAAAAAAATAGCATTATTGACCTAATTTAGCTGTCCAAATGCAAAACCCTTACATCAACCACTTATTAGGAGCCTTATCTTTGTTTTGGTCAAAGGCGATGAACATCTTTATCTTTAAACTATCCCCTATAACCATAACCGTTTACAACTTAACAACTCAATTTTGCTTACCTTGCCATGACATTAAAGTTAACGCGCTATTAAAAATGGTTTGGTCACTTTCCCAAAAGGCTTTTATGGATGCTTTGTCCCATGGGAATTTTCTATCTAATCATATTGGTTTGTCTAAAGACCTTGGGTTTAAGGAACATATAACCTTTATATTATATTGGCTTTGTAAATTTGACCTATTTGCCATCTCAAAAAAGATTAATAAATAGCATTTAAACTTGCCTACTTCATTGGTTTAAGGTCTTTATTTGAATCTTGCTCTATTGGCTCACTTATCTCTATTGAGGTTTGTTCGATCTCTTGCCTTTAAAACCTTTAGAAAGGAACCTTACTCCTAATGCTACCAAGAAATTTAGAGAACCTGGTGGCTTTAATGGATTTTATTCTTCTCATTTGTAGCATACTTCCCTGAATTCTTTGATGTTACCCCAAAGCTGCAACTAGACTTTATTTCATGTTATGCATAGCGGCTGAATGATTGGCAACCAAAGGATAAACATATCGTAGATTTTATTACTTATTTTTGTGAGACCAATGCTAAGGATCCTAAACTTTTTTTGTCCTATATTTCTAGCTTGATTATGCCTTTCATGGTTAACCAACTTCGAGTTGACCAAATCATCATTACATACTCATAAGAGGCATGTTTAGTCCATTTCTTAGTCAACTGTACTGGTGGCTGGGGACCTTCGCTTTAATAATACTATTGGAAATTTTCAAAATAACAAGTGTGGAGTCGAGCAATACTATCTTCATATGATCATCGATAGCTTAGCTTGATTTAGACTTTCCCCTTTTCATTGTCTTAATCCATCAATTGACCCTCAATCAATCATGTCAAGTTCTTTTCTCTGTTATTGGTTCAAGAGATCTATGAAGTATACACTCACTTGGAGGATAAGCTAACTCTTACCACTTGGTTAACTCCTTTATATGATGATTCGACCACCTCCCTTTTTGATGTATGGTGGTTGAAGCTTTAAGCAAGATATTTCAAAAGAGACCTACATAATCTTAGAGAAACATGTCGTTAAAAATTTTACTAGTTGGGATTTATATAAGACTAATTTAAAATACGGTATTGTGCAGGTTTGATCAAACACTCACATGGATGGTAAGCATATAAAGAAGATTTTAGCTTTTGAAAAGTTTTACAACATAAAATATAATCCTCTAGATCTAATGGAAAGGTTAAAGGAATAGAAGCAAGTGAAGAAAGAACTTCGCAAAGAGAACTACATAAAAGGCTTCGACCAATTTCCAAAATTGTTTGCCAAGGATCCTTCAACGAACTTCCTTCTAACTCTCTTTTAGGATTTGAGCCCTTTAGTCTAACGACTCCCTTCACTCTTTTAGATAGTTTAGACCATCCATATTTTATAAAGGTGTGATATGGATTGGTTTGTTTGAGTGGGGGCTCTCAATGAAATTCCTTTTCAAAGTTTTATATTGTCCTTATGAGCCCAGCATTTTGATTGGTAAGATTCGTTCATGTCTTTTATTTGTTTTCTCACTTTTGATAAATCTTATTTATTATCTTGGAAAAGTTGTCATTTCGGCTAAGAAAGGTCCCTAAGAAAAAAGATTTAAATAAAGGCTAGGAGAGAAACCTTCTTTGGAGGATTTGGTACCATACAAGGGTCATCTCTTACAAATCCTTCAGTTGGTAGCAATTGGCCAACTGACCAACCAAGAGCTTTTGTTTAGGCATTAAGCCACCCTCAAACTAAGGTAAGCTAGTTGTCTCTTTAAAAATTGACGAGCCATCATTTGCCTATATAAAGAGATGCAACTGACTTGCCTAATTCTCCCAACTCATTATCTAGAAGTTGCAGAAAGACACTAGCTAATCATCTATTCCCTTCTCTTTAGACATTGATTTCAAGATTATAAGCGATTCTTCATCTGAAGATAAAGATAAAGATGATCACATCATCTTGGATATCACTCATGAGGCTTCTCTTCAACTTGCTCAAAGGCTAGATAGATTTAAAACTTATGTAAATAAGGGCACTTCTTTCCTTTTGGATGATTTTTTCTTTACTAAGTTCAAAAGTGATTTGTCCTACATTTATAAGCATGGTTCCCCCAATTCTTAACCATAGGACAAAAAGCCAATGTTAACCAGCTTCTCTCTTTAATCGACTAGTTAGCTTTTATAAAGTAGAATGTTACTAGTGTAATTAAGAGAAAAGGGATGCTCAATCTCCTTTTGATTTGATCAATGCCTCTTTGACCAAATACACCAAAGAGATTGCATCAATAACTAATAAGAGCACAAAAGCTGGTTGAATCTATCAATTAGAGAAAGAGTTAGCCATACTGATGAATAAAGAAAGCAAAAGATTGGTTAGGGCCTTAATTCTTTGCAAGGAAGCAGAGAACACCTAAAAAAAGAGAAAAAGGCAAAAAAAAAAAAAAAACTCTAGGTCAAGACAAGTCTAGGGTTGTAAATGCTAAAAAGGATGAGGCTTATATTGTGGGCACCCTTAGCTTGGTATCAATAAGGATATGTAATTTTGGCTTAACCTATCTTTTTTTATTATTTAGCCATTTCCATTAGCCACTTTGACTTTGTAAACTTTTTTTAATGAATAGATTTCATCATTTTCTTTTTTTTTTATACTTATGTTAAAAAAAAATCATATTATGCCTTAAGCTTTGGTCTTCATTAATTCAATTCTCATGTTAATAATATGGATCAGTTAATAGATAATACCATCCCAAATAGAAAGATAATATTTCTTTAAGTATCTTATATTAATGCTTTGATCAAACACTTCTTTATCAATAATAGATAATTAAACAACTCCATTGTTAATAATTTGATAAACTTTAAAGTATCCATCCTAACTTTTACCTAATTTCTCTTCATGTAATGTTTTTGGTAAAATTAATTTCCAAACAAAATCTCTTACTATGAAACTTCTGGCTTTAACATGCTTATTGTTGGCATGTTCGACTTTCCTTTTATTTTTTTTTTTTTGCATTTTTAATTAGTTTAATGCTTTAAACCTCCTATCATTTATCTTGTCCAACTTTTTCAAAAAATATTCCTTATATTTATTTAAAGTCCATTCTTTCTGTTGTTGTCTTCTTATAATGCCCTAAAAATATTTGGTAAAATTTACATATGATAATAAAGGATAAATTGGTGATTTTAAAAGTTTTAGAGGATTAAAAATATAATTTTGCTTTATAAAAAGGATTTAATTGGAGTTATAAACTTGGTGAGATGTGGACCATTAGATGGAGGCTAAGAAGCAATCTTAGTCATCCACCCAAAGCTATATAAAAGTAGAGAAGTGAAAAGTAGGTAAAAGAAAATAACGTAACTCCTTCCTCTACTGCTGAAAAAAAGGGCACATATAATTCTCTCTTCTTTTTCTTGCAATCTCATCAAGGGTAAGTGTTTCTTCTCCAATTTCCATGCATTTTAAATAGCTATGGCTACCAATTGATGAATTATTTGATTTATTTGAATTTTTGGACTGTTATTTCTGCTAGAAAAAAAGAAAGGTAAGAAGTTTCAAGGGCCAATTCGAGGGGGGAAATGAGTTGTTAAGGCCTAAAATGAGTGTCTATATATCCTCTAGCAATTTTTAGAGTATGTGCATGATCCAATTTCATGAATTCTGCTATCAATTTATTGAAATTGTAGCTTAGGGTTCATACTTTTATTTTTCTAAAATTTCTACAATTTTTGTTGAATTTGAGGTCAAATTTATGATTTTGATGTGTTCTTCACATGGAATGCATCCTAGAAATTGCATAAATTAATTAAGAACTAGTTTGGGTTGATAATTGAATTATTTGGATTGAATTGGATGAGATTTTCTGAAAAAAAATACCTTATGAAAATCATGCTTCGAACCTGGAAAACTGCAGGCCTCATGACCATAACCTTTGTTAGAACTGTAAATGTCTTTAGCATTTTGAAGGACTCATGGTCGTGATCTATGAGGACCCATAGCCGTGACCCCTTTATAGTGCTAGAAAACTTGAGTTTTTAGGACATAAATTGATTATTTTAAAAGAGTATTTTTATGAACATTTATCACCAATGATTTTAAACCAAATTTGGCATAATTTCAACTAAATTATTAGCAAAAACTTTCATATATTTTACATGAATTTATGAATGTGAAAATAAATGAAAAATAAGAACAATATATATATGTGTGTGCAAAAGCAAGATAATGATGTACTTGTTATATAAATCATTATTGGCTATTTTATGTAATACTTGGAATTGTTCTTGAACTATATAAGTATGATGATTATTTGGCATAAGACACTATTCACTTGACACCTTAATGACTAATGAGTTGATATGGACTATGTATATTATAAAATGTGACATGCAAGTGAATAAGTATGTGAACCATTTGAGCTTATAACTTAATGAGACCATTGCTATGGCATTTGGATGTGGGACCTTCAAATGGCATATTGATAATGTAATAAACAAGCAGAATGTGTTAAACACTCAATAGCCCATGTATTTTTAGACTAGCAATAGCATTGGTATAGTTGGCATGCCAATAAGTATTAGCCGTACTACATCACTATTGCCATTATGGCATTATTGTAGTGGATGCAGCTGAGTAAGTTCTGAGAAATCAGCACAACTAATCATTTAAGTGGGTATAACCATGTAAGCCCTGAGGGCACTATATAACTATAAACTGAGTACGTATAGCTGCATAAGCTCGGAGAGTATCGTGTAACTGATTTCATTGAGTAGTAGGTATAGACACATAAGTCTCGAGGACATTGTACAACCCATTATCCAGTTTAGAGTGGTTTAGGGTACATTGGGCTAGCTAACTAACTAAAGAGAGATAATGAAACATGTATATCAATTAACAAAAGGATATGATACATTATTGACAAGTCGTTGTGGCAAGTGCTTTATATATATTATTTGTCATGTACTCACCTTATTAAATCATTTGCATACACATGGAACTGTGTTCATACATAATGACAGATACCTATAAGGTAAGCAAGGTAAGAGCATGAATGTATAATTATACTTAATTGTGAATATTGATGCAATATGAATGATTTATTGTGAATTTGAACATATATGATATTGTAATATAATGTATGTTGTTTGGTGGTAATCATAGTTGGTTTATATAACACTAAGCAAGTTTGCTTAACATGTGGGTTGTTTCCATGTGTAGGTTAAAAGCCTAGATCCAGTCAAGAAAGCATTGCAAGTAGGGGTGCATAGCTATGTTTTGAGCATAACAACATTTCTATTTTCTAATATTTGTTCATTTGATTTGTGTAGACATTTGTTATAATTGTTTTATCATAAAGATATTCATGAATTGCTATTTTAGGATTTTGTAAATAAAGGTTTTAGCTAGTTTAAGACATATGAATTGTTTGATAAGAGTTTTGTTTTGTCCTTTTGGAATGTTGTATGAATGAATGATTAAATGATATTGAATGCTGCACATTTGAATATGTGATGAGAAAAATAGGTGCAAGTGTGTACATGAGTAGTTACTAGTGCCTTGGGCATCTAATGTGGCACTCCTACAACCTGTGTCACACTTTGAATGATTTCATTGTTAATTTTAAGGGAATCATGGCCATTTGGCCATATACCACCTCAAAAGGTGAACCCTATACCTTATTTGCCTATACTACCACAAAAATAGCTTCATATATCTTCATAGATTTTCTTCAATTGACTATTATACAAAATTTATCAAAAGCTTGTTCAAAGCTTTAACTTGGTCATTTTACTGTGCATAATAAAGAGTAAAGTGGATTAACTGAATCATTAAGCTTTAGGAAAAACCCTTGATTTTTTCTCCCGTAAACACCATGCCTTAGTCCATTGTGATAAATTCAAGCAATCCATGCTAGAATACTATGCATTTCTTTGATAAGTTGATCACAAATTGTTGATTCATTGTTTTTATTGGGATTGCCTCTATCCATTTAGTGAAATAATCAGTTTTCATATTGATAAAAACATGAACTTTAATTGATAGAGCATATATCTTTCCAATTACATTAATCACCCAACCCCTAAAGAGCCATGGTCAGATTATTGAATAAAGCCCTTCTGTAAGTAAATGAATAATTAGCCCTTGCTTATAGCATAGCTTACACCCTTAAGCATATGCATGACAATCAATTTCATATGAAGGTTAATAATGTCCTAACCTAATAACCTACCACTTCATCATTAGACTAGATTGATGAGCCCCTGCTAATCTTCAATGAAATTTGGCCATAACTAGCATAACCTCTTTATAAGGAATATATCTAAGCAATTATTTATCAAACTATATTTTAAATAATTCTCCAGCCATTAGCATATATTTGCAGGCAAGCTTTCTTACTTTAAGTTTGGTCAAACTAAAAGGATTTCTAAAATAATTTAAAAAATCTACTTTCCAATCAATTTTTAGATCTTAATTTGTTTTGGTGGACACCTCATTTGTGGTTATTATCGATTGAGTTGTTCAAATGATTCTAGGAATATCACAACATAGAAACCCACAGGCCAATATAGATAAACTATTGGCTTTAAAATTTTATTTCCTATCTATGAAAACAATCTCAAACCTATTAAATCCTTGTGCCAAATGCGACGGTTTATTACAGTAGACTATCAAAGTTGAAGACTTGCATTAATATTCCTCGCTTACTTAGGATACCATAAGTAAATATCCTCATTTGCTACTACTACTCTTACCGCAAGTTTGATCAGTACTTATAGAGCTAAAGTCAAAGCTTTATATTTAACCTAATTATTTGTGTAGTTGAAATTTAGTGTGAAGGATATGTTGTACATATCTTATTAGAGGAAACAAATAAAAACCAACACCAATCAAATGAATCATTTTAGACCAATCAAACCAAAATTCCCAAACACTAGTTTTAGCCATAGTTGTGATTTCCTTATGCCCCTAATTACAAATGAAAATTTTGGTAATAAGCTAAAAAATGGGCCCATGCTTAAACCCTTTATAACCTTTTATGGAGTATATTACAGGGAAAATTCAAATAAACCCAATGATCAGTTTCTCGATCGATTATTTGAAAAAGGCCTTGATAGAATATATTTGATTACATTTGTTTGTTTTACCACAAACACAACCATTGGGAGCATATAATATCTCAACTTTGTATAACCAAAATACAAAGCCAAATCTAAAATTTCAATAGTAGAATACCTAGTTTTAGCATTATTTAACATAATGCTTAGATAATATAACATTCATTCAACTCTATCTTGCTTTTGTGACAACATTTCCCAATTAGATACCTTTGAAGTTGATATATACAATGCCAAAGGTTGCATTAGTTGAGGTAAAGTCATCAATGGAGGTGCTATAAAATACCTCTCTGCTTGTCAAACATTTTTTAGTGTACCTACATTTAGATAAATATCTTATCCTTTTTCAACTTTAGTAGTTTTATCCATGGTCGAAGCTTCAACTGCATAAGTAATGAATTTTCTCAAAAAATTGATTTTTCCAAGCATTTATTGTAACTGTTTCTTGTTTTTTAGTGGGGAAGCCTCAATGATCGCCCTAACATTATTTTTATCTATCTTTACCCCTTTTGATATGCCAAAAGCTCAAGAAATTTGCCAACTGATACCTTAAAAGCACACTTCAGCTGGTTTATTTTTAGTTTATGATTTTTCATTTGATTGAAAGCCTGCCTGAGATTATGTAAGTGGTTAACCTTAGCTTATGACTTCACTTAGCCATTTTCAATATAAACTTCTATGGTTTGATTGGTTTGGTCATAAAATATGGCATTCATAGCCCTTTGGTAAATGGTTCCAACAATTTTTAGGCTAAAAAGCATTAAAACCCATACATATGTGCCAATTGGCCTGGGGAATTGAAATGTTGCCTTGTGAACTTCCAGTTCATGAATAAAAATTTAATTATATCTAAAATGGCCACCTATGAAACTCATAATAGTAGGTAGCTGAATTGATGAGCATAGTAACCATGGGCATGGAATATTCATCATTTTGGGTAGCAGAGTTCTAGTTTCTGCAGTCCATAAAAATTTGCAATATGCCATTCTTTTTTTATCATAAAAATGATATTGGATTACCATTCAACATACTTAGAAGTGCAAATGAAGCTACCTTAAGTAACTATTTGATTTCTTCTATCACCAAATTTTCAATCTCCTTTGAGATTTGCCTTATAGACTTCTTAAATGGCTTGTATCTTAGTTTTATAGAAAATCTATGCTTTACCAAGATTAATCAAACCCGTGCATTTATGAATAATCCTAAGCAAAGCAATCCTTTTATTCATGTAAGATATCAATTAATTAGGATTCAAAAACTTGATTTAACTTAGCATTGATAAAGAGTGTCTAAGGATAATCATTGGTTCCAACCTTTATCTCCTTTAAAGGGTCTTGAGAACTAAACTCGTAACCAAGCTTTACCTCCAAGTTACTTTTAAAAGAGAAATTCTCTGGCTTTTCCTTAATACATTAAGCTAAAGCTAAATTGTGTTGCTCAACCAGCATTTTAATTCATCTTTGAACTTTTTACATCATTGCAATATAGATTCTGGATGGGCTAAATAAACAATTGGCCTAAGAAGGTCTATACTAATAGCATCCTTTGAGGCATTCTGGCAATTTATTTTGAATACCTCATCTTTACACAAAGAAAATATTATGGTAGTAGTAGGCATATACAATTTGGCCTCAACTGAACATACGTCATCCCTAAATGGGTTTTGATCCATATGAACTATTTTGGCAGTGTCATCATCTTTCCATAACATAATCTTCTAATAAATAGAAAAGGTAATCTTGACCAAAGTAATGCATTGTAATTGTTTCTAACATTCACTGCAGAGAACCCCATTTCTTTGGTGACTCGTTCGATCTTGACCTGCAAAACTATAGATCTATAGTTATCATTTTTAGCCACTATAAAATTGATCATCACCATGTTAGATCTTTCCATCTTGTGCAAAGGAATTCCCAGATGTTTCTATAATGCTCGAAAATCCCAATATTATGAATAATACTTATCGGGATGTGAGTAGTGTTCTAGAGACTCGGGTTACATTAAGTGACTAAATGGAAGTACTAATCATAATATAATTTTGGGTAAAATTTAAAATGAAAATAAAGTCATTAGGATGGTTAAAAATGCAAGTAAAGATTTTACGGCAGTGTTATATGAATAGTGACCTAGTTAAAGTTGAGCCATAAAATATTTTATTTTTACTCAAATTGACTTGGGATTGATACAACCTATTACTCAAATATTCTTAATAGTTCATTGGCATTGGAATAAAAAAATTTGGATATCGAAAAGTATTTTATAAAAATTAGGTAAAGATAAAAATATTATTTTTAATCTATTTTTCTTAATTTTAAGCACGGGCTAATAGAAGCTTTCAGGGTATAAATTAAATGATTTTATGGGATTAATATGGATGTTAATTGGGGGATTAATTGAGATGAAATAATGTTTAAAAATAGAGAATAGAATTGTGATAAATGGTGGCCTTTGGATCAAGTGGAGGAAGAATCATGGCTCCCAAATCAAATTGCCTATATAAGAGGTCAAAGCTTTTTATTCTTGATCAAACCAAGAATAGTGCTTCTTCTTCCATTTGTTAAGAAGGTGACGACTCCATTCTTAAAACACTCCACCATTTTTTCTTCTTCCCACTTCAATTCCTCCATCAGTTCACCATATCAGCCCAAAATTACCCCTCCAAAGCTCATAGAAACCTTCTATTGCTAGAAAATCAAGCTAGATTGGTGGATTTTCATAGTGGAAGAGAGAGGTGAGTAGTAACTATCTTTTGACAGAGTAAGCTTTTACAAGGTTTTTTATTTTTCTAAGGTTCATTAGGGACCCAAGAAGAGATATATCAAGTTGGTTTTGAGCTTCTAAGCCTATATGATTTTATATGGATTTTTATGTTTTTGCTTATATTATATTTTGTAGAGAAAGTTAATCAAGGGAGAGAGAAAGGCAAGGAGAAGGTCTAAGGAGGCCTTAATGGAGTATTTGAGCTCTTTTGGTAAGTGTAATCAATGTAATATATATTGTGCATGTGAAAATCCTAAATTAAAGTGTGTATGCATGTGTATGTAACTTATGGATTATGATTATTAATGATGTTTGATGACTTGTAATTGTGTTATGTGGTTGTATAAATATGTAATTTCATGTTTAAGGTGAATAATTAGTGATGGGGAGTGTATATCACATGGTGGCCAAATGGTTCCTTATGTGTGCTTTGATGTTGTTATGTCTAATTATGCTATATATGTGTGTTTTGACTTGTGATGATATTTAGTAGTGTAATAAGGTTATAATTTTGCATGAGGTTATGTTGGATATGAGAGAATGGTTATTATGAGCATAATTCAAGTTATGGCTGAATGTCCTATTTTACATGCCTTAAATATGTTATATATGAATATGGCTTGAGCTTAGGTTATGTCATGTATGCAAATGACACAATATGTATGCTAGTGATTATATGATAAATATAATGCAAGAATGAGAATATGGCCCTTGTATGTTAAGGTTGACAGAATGGTAAAATGGGTAACATGATAAACTTAATTGAATGATGAGTTTATGCTTTATTTAACCAAGATTATGTATGTAATTGGTCATATAAGTAATATGTGTATGGATATGGTAGTATACATAGAATGTGTGATAATATTTATGTTTATGACAAGTTATAGAAAATATTGATGATAGAAATGGTTTGCTTATATTCATTAGTGGCATATAATAAATCGAAGAAAGATAGATATATGTATTAAGCCATAAGACTCTTGTTGTGGCCGAATGGTTTATTATAGAATGTTTAAGTGTTGCTATATGTAATGCATGAAATGGTTGTGTTGTGATAAAACATATGAAAAAGAAAGAATGACTTAATAAATTATGATTTGAGATGCTCTTAATAAAGCTAGTATGCATAAGAGATAAAGATGCTATGTATAATGAATAATGTGATGATTGATATGATGACCTATAAACAAATAATACATGAAAGGTGAAAAAATGGGAACAAATTGATCTAAGAAACTTATTCCTTCCCTAAGGTTATGTGTTGACCTAATAATAAATAAAACTTACTTTAAATTACTTAAGATGGTGAAACATAAACAAATATGGTGATTGGCCTATACAATTAGACAACCTAGATTAGATATGTTGGCTGGTCAACTAAGGATAGATAGTAGCTACTAAGGTATTACGGTGCCTACCTAAGCTGGTGTATAACTGTATAAGTCTACACAGCCACTGCACATAACTTAGGCTAGTACAGCAATCGTATAGGTCCACAGAGCCACTACACACATCTAGGTTGGTGTAGTAGTCGATAGATCCAAGTGGGCTATTACACATATATTTAGATATCATCACATAGTTATGTTGGTACAACAACTAGAAAGGTTTAAAAAGGCTATTGTACACCCCTAAGCTGGTGCAGCAACTGGATAGGTCCAAAGAGGCCACTGCACATACTTAAACCAGTGCAGTGATCATATAGGTTTAGAAGAGCCATTGCATATACCTAGTGTAGATGCTTAGATTTTGGGTCTAGAACTTTTCTATGGATTTGGACTTTGACCCTACACGAAAAGCTTACAGTGCAACCTAAATTAGAAAAAAAATGGGAATCTATGTCAGTAGTGGAGGACTTGGGCTGATAAGCCTAAGGCTAGAGCCTGACATTGATTCCAATAGGGATGCAGGGGCAAAGCCCATATGGTATGGACTCATTCACTTTTTGGACCTATGATGATAACCAGAGATAGGCTCAAGCAATAAGGCAAGAAACCTAAAACCATGGTCCATATGAATCGTCATGGTGCAAATCTGCATGGACTTAATGCCAAAAGGTCCGCATGGACTAACATAAAACCAGCCTAAAGGAATAGAGCCCACGACCCATAGTCTGCTAGGACAAATCAAAGACATGGTCCGCATGGACCTTTTGTAAAAAATCTTTCAGAAGCTTAATCTTCCTATTTGGACTCTAATTCCTAATCCTCCTAGAATTCCTTTCCTTTTGGATAGGAATACTATAACACCCCTACTCGTCTCTACCTAAAATAAGCATAGATTGTCACTTACCGCTGAGGTCACCCATTCTTGGATTTTCCCAGGTGTCTTTCATTT
>CANXYI011056936.1:0-13079 GCA_948208565.1 Hura crepitans
AAAAAATGGCCTTAAACTATTTCTATACAAGTCTCACAAAGTACCCAAATATTAGGTCCAATTACCTACCATTTTAAGTTCCATTTTTAGGTCACTTTTTCAACTCTATTTTAAGCCATTTTTAAGTCACTTTTTAGCTCAATTTTAATATTAATTCTTTACCATTATCTATTTATTATCATGCCTTATTAATCACACACATTTATCTATCTCATGCTAATCCCACATTACACATTTCATGCTCAATATGACATGCCATTCTCTCACACACATACACCATGCCATAACATGTATATCATGCCTAACTTACCTCTTCGCCAAAGCTTGCTAATGGCTATATTCATGCTTTTATTCACATTTAATCATGCCTACACATATAATTGCATCATTCAAGAATACATATACACACACACATCCCGTATCATGCAACCTGGGCCTTGACATGCATTACACATGCCTCGGCCACACCATGAAAACATGCCTACAAGCATTTTTGCACTAAATTCACCATATATCCATACAGTCCTACCCTTAACATACTAATTTCCATCTAATACCCCATGCTACCATGCCATACATATACCTTACAGCCTAAGGCAACTTATGGTACCTCTCGGCCACTCATGGTATCGCCACTAAACCTTTCTTTTTTCACCATACACACACATAATTCCTTAAAATCCATATCATACACACTAATAACCATCAAATCCATGCCTAATCTAAGCCATATCACCTCACACACACACCCTCTCAACTAAAGTGACCCCTATTATTCCATAAATTCTTTTCACCCATTCATCACTCAAATCATTCAAACCACACAAAAATAGCATTAAATTCATATACCTCAATAAATTGCAAGGCATTTTCTACCCTTTAAGCTTGATAATTCCCTTGTTGCACTCCACCATTACCTTAGCCTATATACACATGAAATTTTCTTAAAAAAATCCCTGAAAATTCTACAAGCCTCTAATTAAAAATCCAACAACATAAACTCCCTTAAGAGAATGAAATACCCTTGGAAAAAATATAAAAATGAAGACTACACACTTACTTTTGAAATTGATTTTTCACTTCCCCTTTATGTACACTTGAGGATTTCTTGATTTTTCTTCAAGTCTATGGGCGTCTATGGTTTCGTAACCTATTAAGGACTAATTACTACCTAACTAAAGAAATTTCTGGTTATAACTAAAGATAGAAAAGAGTTTGGATGGTCATTAAAATTAAGGAAGAAAGGTAAAGGTGGCATCAAGTGTGAGAAGAAGAAGAAAGGGAAAACAAGTGGAGGATGAGGTGGAAATAGGTTAGGTGGGGTAGTAACCACTTGGCCCCCCTTTTATAGTGGCTGAGGTGGTCACATATGTCACCTGATTGCCTCGAAAATGCTCTGTTACAGTAGGAACTTTAGGAAATTTTTAAAATTCTCTTGAATCTCTAAAAATCATCACATTTATTTTTAAAAATCCTAAATTAGGCCTTTTTAAAGGCTTATAAAATTTCATAGCCAAATTCTATTAGTAAGATAGTTAATAGGTTTCCTCAATTTACGTAAAAAACCTGTAATTAAGGAAAAATAGCAAATGATCTCAAAATTTAAAAATTCCTTCACTAATAGCCTTCGAGGAATTTTTGACCTTTAGTGTATGATATTTTTAGGTTTATCCAAAACATCCTAAGTCATTCTTGGCCTAAGTCCATCTGAGCCCACAGATTACTAGATTTTGGCCTAAAATAATTTATTAGTTTTGCTAAATCTTTAAATTATGTCAATTTCATCATTTTTAAGCCCTTTAAAGTTTCATGACCAGTAAGCCCCTCTTTAGGGCTCATGAAAGTGACTCGACACTTTAGGCACACGTTTTGAGTCTTAAAGGTACTGTTTATAGAGTCTTGACTTACGGGTGTTACAGCAATAACCCTGATGGAACCTAGTGTTTAACTTTACTTGCTAGCACACTAAACACCTTATTACAAACTCTACGATTTCCTTTTTTATTCTTAGTCACTAGCATAAAAGCTTTAGATTTGGTTACATCTTATTGCTCCTAGGGTGTAAATTGTAAATGCAGAGTGCATTTCTTCCATAATGCTCTTTCTCAATTCTATTATCTCAAATACACACATCTTTTCTTTGCAAAAAAAAAAAACTCGTACTATTCACTAAGGAACATTGAGTCTCTATGCCTTTTTGGATTTTTATTATTATGGCCTTTATCTTTTCATATAGATTTTAGGATGTAAGAAATTAAATCTTATTCTCAATTTTGCTACAATAGCCCTCAGGTGCCAAACTCAACCGAGAATTCATTACTCTTAAAGCTACAAGGAATAGGTTTAATAACATTAGACATCTCAAAAGATTAAAAGCCACTTATCAAGTTAAAAGCCAGAATCTGAAGGATTTCATACCTACTATAGATTTCATGATAAAGGCATCAACTATTACATTTGTCTTACTTGGATGGTAGCTTATAACATAGTTATAGTCCTTAATCTATTCCACCCATCTTTTTTTTCTTGAATTTATCTCCTTCTATATGGGTAAATACTTGATGCTTATGTGATAAGTGTAGATATAACAATTCTCACCATACAAGTAATGCCTCTATATCTTAATAGTGACTGCTAACTCTAAGTCATAAGTAGGTTAATTGAGTTCATATGGCTTTAGTTGCCTGGATGAAAAAGCAACTACCTTACCTTCTTTCATCAAAATGCACCTAAGTCCATTACAAGAAGCATCACTATAAATCACATAATCTTTACTAAATGATGAATGAGTAAAAACTAAAGCTTCGATTAATATTCTCTCAAGTTTTTCAAAATTTCATTGGCCTTAGAGTTTTACACAAACTTAACATCTTTATAAAGGAGCTTAGTGAGCGAATAAGCTATCATTGAAAACCCCTTTTATAAATCTCCTATAGTAATATGCAAGACCAAGAAAGCTACACATCTTTGTAACATTCCTATGAGGTTTTCAGTTGATTATTGCCATAATTTGGCAAACATCCACTCGAATACCTTCTAATGCAAAAATATGGCAATGAATATAAATTTAACCTAACCAAAACTCGCACTTGCTTAACTTTGTATAAAGCTAGAGCTCTCTCAATGATAGCAAAATTGCCCTCAATAGTTTATCATATACCTCCTTAGTCTTGGATATGTTGTCAATGAATAATACAACAAACTAAACTAGATAGGGTTTAAAAGCCCTATTTGTAAGATCCTTGAAAGTGGCTAGAGCATTCATAAGCACAAAAGGCATCACAAGAAACTTATACTATCTATATATAGTCATAAAATATGTCTTTTGCACATCTGATTCCTTAATCTAGAGCTAATAGTACCTTAACCTCATATCAATCTTTGAAAACACCCTATAAGCCCTTATCTATTGAAATAAGTCATCTATAAGAGGTAAAGGATACTTATTCTTCAATATGGCTTGTTTAATTTCATTTACTCGATACAAAGTCTTAAATAGCCATCCTCATTCTTAACAAAAAGTACTAAAGCTCCTAATGGCAAAACACTAGGTTAGACAAAGCCATTACCAAGAAGCTCATAAAACTAAAGCTTAAGTTCTTTTAATTTAGTTGGGGCCATCCTATAAATAATTATAAAAATAGGAATAGTGCATGGCATAGTCTCAATGGCAAACTCTATATCCCTCTCAGTAGGTAACCCAAGTAGTTCCTCAAGGAATAGAATAAGAAACTTCTTAATAGTAGGTAAGTTCACAATCCTAGAACCCTTTATCCTTTTATCAATAATAGTAGTAAGGAAAGCTATAAACCCTTTTCTCATAAGCTTTTTGGTAATGATTGTCGAGATTACATTATACAGTTCATTAGACATAAAGTCAAAAAACATTTACCTTTTACCAAAAGGTGACCTTAAGGTAATTTGTTTCCTTTTGCAATCTATAATAGCTTGAGGCTTAGCTAGCTAATCCATACCCAAGATCACATCAAACTCACAAAAAAGGTTGTTCTATCAAATTAGCTAAAAACTATTTATCGTGAATCACAACTGAATAATCCTTTTATTATTTGCTAACTAATACATAATGTCTAAATAGGCTCCTTAATGAAATCTCATGTTCTAAAATATTAGCAACCAATCCACTAACTTCAAGAGGAGATGCCCATACATAAGAATGTGTGGATCTAGGTTCAATAAGAGTATGAATATTAAAACCAATGAAAGAGATTTTACCAGTAATCAAGTTTGGAGCATCTTGGTCCTCTTTACCTCTTGTAGCAAAAACCCTCGCAACAGTCCTTATCACTTATGGTCAATCTATAGTATTAAAGTAGCCCTCTTATTCTGGTTACCTATATTTGTTCTCTCTATTCTTTTGCCACTCTAAGTCTCAAGCAAAACTATTTTTGTTATAGTCACTGTATCTTGTCTCTAAGGGCATTCCTTAATCAAATGTCCTTTAGCTTTTCATTTGTAGCAAGCTCCAATCTTCTTCTTATAAGGCTGGAAATGCTTGTTCCCATAATAGTCACACAAATAAGTGGTTGATCCCCTAGACGAGGCTATAGGAGTACTAGTTATGCTCCTTTGCTATTGATAACCACCCTAGTGACTATTATTGCCTCTAGGATGTTGTGAACCTATAGACTGAGTATGTGAAAACCTACTCTTCTTCTTACCAAAATAGTTTTAAATAGACTATACCCCCTTCCATTGCTTTTTCTCTCTCCATTTTAAATCCCTTAGCTTGACTTACTAAACATTTATGGTCGTATTCACAAATTTAAGGAAGCTATTAATCTCTAACACCATAATATATAACCTAAGGGAATCAGTCAACCTATTTTCAAAGTGATGACACTTGTTCACTTCATCAACTATCAAATTTAGAGCATACCTACTGCGCTTTAGAAACTCCCTTTTGTACTCGACCACTCTAAGTTATCTCTATCATGGGTAAGGAAACTCTTTTCTCTTTTTCTCTATATATATTCTCCTAATTTGCTTCTACTGAAAGGAAGAAAGGAAAAACTTCTAAGTTAAAGGCTATGGTTGTTATACACTCTTAGCTTGTTCTTTAACACCAATTCACCATTGATGTTCTTTTTCATATAGCAAGGAAGTGTAACCCACTACATTCTCATTTGGGGTACAATGTAGATCATTAAAAATCCCTTTAATTTTTTAAGGTAATACTTTACTGCTACAACATCATCTTTGTTTTGACCCTTAAAATCATTGACCCTATTGTTATAAAGCCTTTCCCTCATTGACTTCACTAATGGAGGAGGAGGAGGAGGAGGAGGTAGAGGTGGCTATGGCTATGGTTGAGGTGGTTGCTACATTAATATTGCCCTATGACTTGTCTGATTAGGTTAGTCACCTACTATAAAAACAAAGCTTGTGCTTATATAGGTATACAATGAGAAGCTAAAGCAGGTGTAATAGCATTTTATTGCTCTCGATTGCAAATAGTAGATTGGCTATTAATACTAGTGGCCTTAATAAGTGGCTGTTAAGATCTAGGTCCATGTCAGCCTACATAAGAGAGGGGGAATCCATATTAACTTGACTTTTATACTCTATAGAATGTCATGAGATGCATGCTCCTAAAAAGTCATCATGATGCTATATCTTAGAACCATTTAAACCTAAGTTCTGAAACCACTAAATGTAAAATACCTTGCCCTATAACACTTAAAAATCCTGACATTTATGAATAGTACTTTCTTGGGATGTATAGTGTTCTTAAGACCTAAGATGCATTGAAGCCACTAGACGAAATAATTTATCATAAAATAATTTTGGCTAAAGTTTGAAATCAATTGGAAGACATTTAAGTCATTAAAAATAGTAAGAAAGTTTTTACTACAGTGTCTTGGGAATAGTGATCAAGGCAAAGTTGAAACATTAATTAATTTCAAAATTACTCAAAAAATTTTGAAACTTATATGACCTCATACATAAAAATTCTAACAAATCTAATGAAGCTAGTTAATTAGAATTTTTAGATATCAAGAAGTAATTTTTTAGAAATTGGGTAACAGAAAAAGTAGTGTATTTAATCAATTTTCCTCATTTTTGAGCTCTTATTTTTAAAGGAGTGTAGGGCATAATAAAAGTGAATTTATTAAATAAAGATTGCTCTTAATTAGGCATGGGAAGAGAAGAAAAATTAGGGGGAAAAAGGAGAGAAAAATGACTAAAAAATAAATAATTTTTAGAAACTATAAATAGTCAACATGTAAAAGAAAAGTTAACATTTTTACACATCATATCCCTCTCTCCATCTTCCCAAAATCAATGGCTTTAGTGCCCCTTTCTAGCATATTTGCTCTCTTCCATCTCCATTGAATCCTAATCCTACCATATTAAAAGAATTTAGAGTGCCTTCACACCCTCTAAAACTCCTAAGAAGTGGAAAAGGCAGGAGAAACCGCTTAGAATCTTTGATTTTCAAGTCTAATAAATAATGACAAAAATTGGTTCGGGTAAGATTTTTTGACTTTTGTTATTTTTCCTAGATTTTAGGGGTGCCCAAAAGAGCTTCTATGCTTTTAGATTTATTTTTGGTGCATCGGTTAATTTATTACAAAATTTCAAAATATTTTTCAATTTATGTTAAGGATTTCTAAACAAAAACAATATAAAAGAAAAACAAAAGGTGTTGACATACCTTGGGATTCCTTTTCAACCACCTTCGTATGTGTAATCAAAATAGAATGTGTGTTTTAATTTATTAAGCACTAAATTCCATAATGTGCCTATTATGTAATAAATGCACATAGTTGTGTAATGCGATGAATGTGATGCATTTAATGGGTTACATGGCGTATAAAATGTATGATAATTGTTTTAGATGATGAGAATTGATTGGAATCAAGTGGATGTGTATAATGTGCTTGATGTACCTTATTATGCCTAATATGGAGTAAAATGGGGTTTAAGTTACTTAGGGTAGTAATTGAGCCTAACGAAGCATAAATTGTTATTATTTCATATCCTTGACATATTTATGATTCAATGAAAGTGTAAAAATGCATTAGAAATGACAAATTCTAAAAATGTGCTTATTTAGTCTAATGAGCATAATATAGAGAAATGACCTTATTTGTGCATAAATGAATATTTCTTAGTTATTAGGTATATCGATTGTACTTGCATAATGTATAAGATAAAGGTGGTAATCATGACCATTTTATGTGTATTGGCTAAATGGTCAAGGCCCTAACATGGGAGTGTATACTTCCCAAGTGCTAATTGGTAATAAGTGAGGTTAATGGTGACTAATAAGATGAATATTGGTATAATTGGTATTAGTGCCTAGAAAAGAAATACCACACATACGTATATATAATTATAACCATAGAGCATAAGAAATAAGTAATTTGCGTAAAAGAGGAGTACTGGTCATAAAGAGTATAAGTAAGAAGCATGTAGAGTAAACTAGCTAATAAAAGGCTAAAATGGCCGAATGGCCTAATAGTTCATGGGGTTTGAAAGTTTATGATATAAGCACTAACTATATGTATGTAAAAGTTGTGAATTGTGGCTATGAAGTATGTTTATTGGTAAATCTAAATAATTCTAAATTAATATAGATGGTTTATTGGCATTATGAGAGTGTATGTGTTTGAGAATTCATGATATGTGAAAAAATGTGCGCATACATGTTTTCTTTTTTTTTTATTGATCATATACATGAATGGTACCATATATGAATGATGTTCAAGACCAAAATATGTCCTAAATCCAAAATGAGTTTAAGTGTGCTATTTAACACAAATTATGCCATATTATGGATAATTGATGAACATTGAGGCATAAAAGTGTCTTGAATGGACTTAAGTGTTGATTGTAAAAACATGGTGGGAATAATATTTGGAATGAAAATTGTGTTCTGATGGGCATATGGTGCAAATATGGCATAAATGCATGTAAGAAGGTGTATGATTGCTAAAATAATGTTTTCAAGGAAATTACAAAGTTTTAGTCAATTGATAGTTAAAACACATAAGTTAAAAGCAATTTAAGTTTAGTTAAAATGGCAAAACTAAAACCACATTATTTTAGCCTATGTGATGCAACTACCTAGAAATTGATAGGTTGATTGGTCAGTTAGGGGATATAGTAGCTGCTAGGGCACTTTTGTGCCTAGATGATGATCAAAGGGTTCACTTCTATTCTTACCCATGGATTTATACTATGACCTTTAAATCTATATGAGTGCAACCACTGCAAGCTTCTATAGGGGCCACTGCAAGCTTCTATAGGGGCCACTGCACAATTACATATGGGTACAGCCATCGTAAGGTTTCTTAGGGGCCACTACATAATTTTATGCTAATGTAGTAGCCATAAAGTCCAAAATGTGGGACACTACACATTTTTTGATCTCATTATACTTTGGTTTGAGTTTATTTAAAATGGGTTTAAATTAATAAGGCAAACAACTAAATTAACTTATAATATATGTCATGATATTTGAAATGATAGTTAAATGCATGCATAAATTAATAGTTGCTCAATTTTGACAAGTGTTAGTTTTAAATTCATGTTTGCCATATATATATATATGTGTGTGTGTGTGTGTACATATATGATATAGATGTCATTATGCATGGTGTACGTTTTTGGACATATACTTGGCATATCCCTATTATATTTGAGTATTAAAATGTATGTGGATTGGTTATGTATAAAAATGAACTGTAGATACCTATTGTATATTAAAAATGCTTATATAACACATTGTATTACGATTACACCCCTAAGCATTCACTTAGCACGTTGTTTGTTTATGATGCATAGGTAAGAAGACTTTTTGAGTCTCAACCCTTAGGACATTGAGATTATCAAGAGAAGGCTTTTCTTTTTGTAATATTTGTATATAGTATAGTATGTGATGTATAGGTAGCACTCAATGTATAAAGTATGAGAATGGGTCTAATTTGTATTTAAATGGTTCTTTTTGGATTCCAATGTTTGTAAACCCTTATAAACTATTTATATATGTGTGTTGTTGTATGATATCTCATTTTGAGGTTGAGATATCTTGTGATTATATTTGTGTGTTGTGACTAATCAGAGGATCACATGGAGGTTGTAGGGATGTGTGAAAGTTTTAGAAGTGCATTTTCTTATGTGGGTTATTATTAAAAAAATTTAGGATAGTGCCTAGTATAGCCATTATACTATTAGAATTTTTGCATGAAGATTCTCAATTTATGAATGTAACACCCCCTGCCCATTTCTTGAGGGAACTAGACAAAGGATATTACTTCCCATAGGTCACCCATCCTAATATTTCCCTAACCCCTATTCATTTAACACTTATGGAACTATTTATTTTCATGATCCACTCATACCATTTTCTTTATGTTCTCACATTATACCCTAATACAGATGGTATTTGACAGATAAAAACATATTTTGTATGTTATCCATTTTGCTAAAATTTGGGCAGCATAATGGCTATCTAGGTGAAAAACCAATTTTTAACTTACCAAGAAAACTTCTAAAGTCATCATAATCATTTTACCTAACTTTTAGACCCTTATAATCCTCCAAACAACCAATCAATCAAAGCTTCACAATTAACATAGTCTCTCAGACCCACAATATTCAGACAATAAACATAACCATATTTTATAGCTACTCAGTCATATGTTTACCTATTCATATTAATCATACAGAGACCATAACACATGTCCAGTATTTACAATACTAAGTCTATCTTCCTAGCTATAAATAAGTGCCAATTCTATTAAACCATCAAAAGTATAGAAATTACACACTGTAAGCTAAGTTGCTACACTGCACTTATCAAGGCTGAACTACTAACAAAATCTATGACTTGCGCATCAGAACACCTATACGCTGAGTATAAACTAAGTGGTAGACTTAATGTAATAAGTGCATGTCATGTATATATTCATGCAATAACCATGATGTGAGACCATGTAATAAACACATAGGGTGAATTATATAAAATAATATAGTTTCATTTATCAGTCTTATTATTTATTTACCAATACCTTTCAAATAATTTAACTTTTTCAATTTACACTAGATAAAATGCCACGAGTTTATTACTGTAACTATTATTCAAGTTCATTTATGTAATTTTTATATTTTGGCCCATACACGAGAGACTACTCTTTAAGATACTGGATAGCAGATTCTAGATTATGCATTGGCCCAAATTTTGGACCTCGGTAGTTACACCTACCTTGTTCGATAGCAAGGATCAACTCATGTAAACCTCCTAATACCGGACTGGCAGAAGGTAGGGATCAATCCTGTAACCTTCCAATATCTGTAGGGGGATAGTAAGGACTAGCCCTATGGGACCTCTTAATATCCTAATCAATATCTCCAACATGTCTTAAGTGGATAGCAAGGATCAGCCCAAGTGGACCTCCTAATTCCTAAATGTGCAGGGCTCAATATTAGAGCCTCGGTGGTTACACCTACCATCCCAATCACATTAGCAATGACCCCAAGAGGACTAATACCTGTAGCAGCTACTAAATCCTAGTTGACCGGTTAACCCATCCAGTGGGTGTGTAATTAATAGGCCAAATTATATCTATTAATTCTATCATACAGTTATAGCTCTTTTTTCATCACTACCTCAGTGTTTATATACAACATTTACCAACACTAGTGCCTTTATGCACCTTTCTCAATTACATGTCATTTCTTGCAAAGTACTATTCATTTGGTTAATTTCAATACACAGTCTCATATCATCTCACATTGTACGCACTATCCACTTTTATCATTATCATTATTGCTTATCATGATTTACTCTAGCATTTTGCACTTAATTCCAACATTCATTCTCCATCATATTATGCCATTTTACTTATGCTATACATGGTCATTTCCATATACACAATCATGTAACATCCTAAGTCCCATTTTAGGTTATAAAGTACCAAATCATTATACATAAATTTCTTTCATTAAATTCATGTTACCACTATATTTTCCACTTCATTTCCAAGCCAATTACATAATTATCATGTTTCATATGTTATATGCATTATACCATCACTAGGCATACCATTTGCCCAACACATGTTCACACACATACACTTATTTTTCTTCTTAACATATGCACACAATGTTCATTTCTTAAAGCCAAGATAATTACATGACCAATTCACATTAAACATATATATACACACACAAACTACCACTTCTATACACTTTCACATGCACACGTACATGTGTATGCATTATGACATGCAAAAATTACATCAACCCATATACTTAAGGTGTGCAAACACCTTTTTTCCACCACTTTATAGCCTTGGATGGCTTCCTTCTTCACTTTCTATTTCTTGAACTAAAACATAGCGATTCCAAACTTAGAAAATTTCTTAAAAATTTTACCAACCTCTAAATTGAAATCTATAAACATGGTTTTCATAGAATTGTTAAGGCCATCTAAAATAAAAATAAAAACCAAGAAAATATCACTTATACTTAAAATGATCACTATTCACCCATTTGGAAAATCTCACTTTCCAAGTAAAATTTCTTAATTCTGTTGCTTGAAATGGATTCTAAGGACTATAGAGGTATTGTTCCATATAAAATTAATGAGATTCGGTGTGATTTGGAGGAGAAAGAAAGAAAAAAAAGGTAAAGGGCAAAAAGGAGGGTGGCATCAGTTTTTAGTGTTAGGAGGTGGAAGATAAAGTGGTTTGCATAAGTGACACTCCCCACATATGCAAGGTTATTTATATTAATAAGGTGGATGGCTCAAATCATGCCATGTGGCTATCTAACAGTCCACACGCACTCGATTTTCGTTCAAATTTCAAAATTTTAAATTAATGGTTTTAGACCTTTGAAAATAATCATTTTAGTGCCAAAAATCCTCGATTATACCCATTAAGGGGCCCGTAAAATTTTAGGTCCAAAGTCCAATGGCAACTATGGTTACTATTCAGTTGTAAAAATAATAACTTTTGAAAAATTATAAAATTATCTCAAAAAATTAAAATTTCTTCACCAATGAACTCATTGGATTTTTTTTAGCTTTAGGGTATGGTATTTTTAGGTATATTCGAGCACATCATGGAGCTATCCTAGCATAATTTCATTTAAGATCACTATTCACTAATTCTTGGGCTAAAATGATTTATTGGTTCGTTAAAATTTTTAAGCAAATCATTTTCCTCTTTTCTAACCCGTCAAAGTTTTATGACTAGTACTCACCCTTTATGGCCTTACAAAGGTGCCCTGGCTCTTCGGGAAGAATATTCATGTCTTAAAGGTACTATTCATGAAACTTTGACTTATGAGTGTTACAATGAAAATGTAACACTATTTCAAAAAGTTTTTGAAAACCCTTATTCTCACACATTAATTTTGATAAGAATGTTTTATAACAAGTAACATAGAGAGGGAGTTTGGATATCTCGATATGCATACACACCTTAGTAGGGCATGATGACTGGCTAGCATTTGAACTGGGTAAGGGGTGTCACATTTAGTGGTATCATAGCTTTGATTTAAGCATTCCTTAGTAACAAATGAGTGCTTAAGAGTCTTCAGTATACATCACAAAACTTTGGATGTTGAGGCTTATCAAATTGTTTTCTTACCTATAGATACGATGAGTGTGTAACGTCCGTCGGTCAAGGTCTTGTGAACAGTGCTTTCGGGACTCGAGTGATGTTCCCCGCGGTGTGGGTCATCATTTCGAGTCCAATGACTGGTATATTGCTCATAAAACTTTGACAGGCTTGAGAGTGGTAAAAAATGAATGAATTAAAATTTTTAGCAGAAACAATAATTCATTTTAAGGCATAAGCTTTCATTTCTAGAAATAAAAATATTTCGAGCCGGGACAGCCTTGGACCGGGAAGGTGCCCGGATGGCCTCGAAAATGTCATAACCTGAACCTAAAAAATTCCACAAAGTATGGTGGTGAAGGAATTAAAATTTTTTGAGGTCATCTGATATTATTTTTGAATATTTTATTCAGTGAGTGAATAGTACCCAAAAAGTCAACAGTGGAATTTTGATCCCAAATTTTATAGGGACCTTAGTATTATTAT
>CANXYI011056998.1:0-14689 GCA_948208565.1 Hura crepitans
CCTTTTAGCCATCTACATTCTTAATCTCAAATTCATTTATTGGTTATATCACAGCAAGACTTTGCTCCTAACTAAATACACTTAGTCTTTATCAAAATTATATACCAAGTCTAAGTCTAATAAAATTAGGAAACTTACCGAATTTATAGGTAATAAATTAAATGGTAACTTCTCGATTGGAAGCTTTTCTAAAAGCATTTATAATTGTAACCTCTTTGTAAGGTTTTGGTGTTGGTTGTAACAATCTATTTGGAATATTGCCAACAAAAAAAGGGTAATTAGTTAACTTACATTTTTGGTGGCAAATAAAAAAAAACCTAAAAGGTCTAATACCTATTTCCATTACAAAGTTGAATTGCTTGTTAGGAAAAATACATAAAGAGATGGAATAGTTGTCTAATTTAGAGACCTGAAGCATTTTAAAAATGAGAAACCCAAATCAAATTCCACATAAAACATGCTTCTCAACCCAAAATTTGCAAACAACTTGCCATTGAAAGAAAAGACTAGAATTCTAATAACCATTATAAGATCTCAACCAACTCAAATTACACAGATTAAACATAAGTTGAATAAAATGTTAACTCTACATTAAGAAACCTAGCTAATTCAAAATACAAAAGGCAAAAAATTAACATAAAAAAGGTTAAATAAATAAATAAATAAGAAAAGAAAACCTATTGTATGCATCTGGATTTTTGCCTTATGATGATAGCTAGAGATAAGCCCAAGCAATAGAAACCCTGGACGTTGGTCCAAAAGGACCTCATAGCTAATAGCCCGTAAGGACTTGTAAGCCTTTAGCCTATGGAGCATGAACCTTCTAGTCCCTCTTCTGCACAAACCACAAATATAGCTTCTGGTCCATATAGACCTCATCCTCAAACTTTAGTCCGCAAGACTTATTTTCGAAAAGCTTCAAGAATTATAATTTTCCTATTTGGATTTTACTTCCAATTCTAATGAGAATTCTTATTTAGCTGAATGGGGATCCCTCATCAAAAGCCTATAAATACCACTTTAAAGAGCCAAATTTGAAATAAAGAATTATTTTGACAAAACCTTATCGTGAAAGTAATTTTACAAGTCCTAAGCCCTCACTAAGATCATAATCTCTTTCTGAAAACCCTGCCTTTGACTTGTTGTTTAAAGTTTAATCACAAGGTAAGCATGATGCCTTTATTATATTATTTTACTGCTTTAAATAATTAACCGATGATCTCTAATGAGTAATAAACATGTGAGGTGATTCATCGTAATTCCCAAATCAACTATAGGAGTAGGTTAAAAATTATTATTTTCTTTATGTTTAAACTATTTATAAAATAATTGTAATCGCACTTGCATTTTAAAATTCACATTTAGTTTACAGAGACCTCCTTTAATAAGGATTCAGATCCATATGGACTAAATATTTAATGTATGTTATTTAATGTCGTCTACATAGACCTATATGCATGAAACAATGTTTATTTTGCATGAATTACCAATTGGTTTAATGCTTGTTTATAATAATAATGATGATGATGAATGATGCATACTCTATTAATAATCATGATTATTTATGTGTTATTTATGTATATTGACATTATAAGATTTTGAGCCGGTATAAGGTCCCCACGGACTTTATGCTATGGTCCTAATCATTTTTTTGAGTTGTGCAAGTTTTGGTCATTTATGCAGAGATGATAGTCTGTATAAACCTATTTCATGTGTGCAAGTAGTTTGCCAGATCGATTAATTTTGCATGAACTCTGTAATATTCAATTGAGGCTTATTTTCTACCTTTTCTATTATAGTTGTAATAGGTAGTTATTTAAACTCATTTTAATCGTAAAATACAATTTCACGTCAATGATTTTTTAAAATAATTAATTAATGTTTTCCTAATAAAATGGTTTTAATTTTTCCTTAATAAAAGTCACCATAAAAATGTATTTTAACAAAGGCCAATCTCCTAGAGATGGGAGTTGAGCAGTTACTTCCAATTCCTATGGAATTATGGATATTTGTCATGTCACCAAGCAACCAATATATAGTCCTTTTGTGCATGTATATATTATTGTATTTTATCATTTGATATATTATTTTAATTATAGTAATTTACTTTCTATGATGTGCAAAGGTGATGGTTGATATAAATTAATGCATGCTTATATAATACGAGATTGATAAATATTGGATTATAAAATGGTATATTGTAAGAGCATGAAGAAGATACTGCTTCTAAACCCTTTCTAGGTAAAGATCAATATGTCTTGGTGTAGAGTCAGGTGGCAACTCTATCAAATCGCCTTGTCCCTCTACACTTACCTGGAGGAAGAAAAAAATAACACCAAATTGTATTCTTACTCTATGTATACCCTTACTCTTAATGGCATTACTTTTACCTAATGCATAATACCCTACTACACAGTTAAAATTTTCACTATTAATTTATCTAACATCCCAAAGACATATTTAATATACCTAATCAATATTTCAACATAAATCGAGCTATATAAATTTCATTTAACTAACTATAAAGTAGGTTAACAAATCATTGCATTTTTATCTTTAAAAAAACCAACACAAATAGTAATTTTTTTTAGAAACTAAAAATCATGAAGCCCCTAAAGTAGTAGCATCTTTTTAACCCATAAAGGGAATTGCTAAACCAAAAATGATATTCATTTCTTAGTAAAAAGTCCATAACAAATTATCTCAAATTAATGAATATGAGAGAAATTTATGTCCCTAAATGTAATCCTTTATTAATGCGAAATCTCTTTCGATTCAAAACTAAAAAGAAGCATAAAAAGGCACATATATCTAAATGAAAAGAAAACTTAGAGCAATGGTTAGCCAAAACGGAGGTTCAAAAAGTACTTAAAAATCCCATGCTAGTCAACTGTGAACACAACATGCTCATATGGAAAAAGATTATATTTATCGAACTCTTATTGTATTTTTCTTGCATATATTCCCTTAAGGAAGAAGTTTAGTTCCTTTCACCACTTAATATGGGTATCTATATACTTTTCCTTCAAAGCAAATTCATTGGTAATTGTCATGTGCCTTGACTCATTGCTATTCACTAAAATGAATATGTTATCTCTTACTTTGCACAAGTTTTACTCTGCTTTCATCAACAATAAACATAGAGATATAAATAAATCAAATTGTACTTTTAAATATGTTTTAAAAAGAGGGAGAAATAATTGATTAGCATGATTTACCTTATCTTAAAAAAGATTCAAATGGTGTATACTGCTTGATCCAATATAGCTTGTGTGTTATAATATAAATTAACATGTGTGTTATAACATAATTTATGGAAACGGGCTAAAGAAATATTATAATTTGCAAAGTACGTAAAGTTTCCCTCTTTTTTAAGGTCTTAAGTTCAAATGTTAAGTATGCAACACTTTAGAAACTTGTAAAGGAGCAATTTACTACTTTATAAACCTACCTATAGCAAATTTGAATTAGTTAATCCAATAAATTCTAAATATTGAATAGATAAATGAAAAAAAGTCAAGTAAATGATATAAAAATAATAAACGCAATTGTTGTTATTTTATTTTTCATTAATATTGAGATATTGAGTTAAAACTTTTAACTAAGAAAATTGAAAAATCAGATCATCCATTTTCATTTTAGTTATGTTTTCAAAAATCAATAATCGAATTATATTAGGAATAGATTTATCATATGTGTAATTCATTATGCTTGTCTAAATTTTTTTACTTAATCTTTGTAATAATTTTTTAAAATTATTTACTATTTTTTCTTTACTAACCTCTCATAAAGTCCATTTATCTAATAATAGGTCAAGTGAAAAAAATTAATTTTATTGAGGGTTTATGGAAAAGAAGTACAAAAACATCTTAAAGATAAAATGAATATTAGAAAGTCAAGTGAAAAATCTTGATAAGTACAAGAAGTTATGCATGTTTACCATTAGGATTAAGATTGAATTAATTTTACACTTGTTACTTGTTTGTTAGGTCTTTGTATCTTTAGTTTACTTTATAAAAAAATAGATTAAAATAAAATACATAATTTTATGTGAATATTAAAATCTCTTTTGTTAGGTTAATTTATTTCCTTAATAGTTCAGTGAAAGAAATCAAGAAAAAAAAAAAAAAACACAGCTGTAATTGATTTAGCCAAAGTCCATAAAGGGATGGCGATTGTTTAGGTTGATTACTAATTGCCTATATATATTCACGAATAAAATGTATTTTGTATCTCTTAATTGGTATGTAAAAGGTGGTGTATATGCCCTAAAGCTTGTGCTACTGCAAGCACAAGTTAGTGGAAAAGTTAATGCGTGCAAGTGGTATGAGAGTGAAAACTTTGTAAAAGTTTCTTTTTAGTATATAAACTTTTGCTATTTACAAATTGGTTTTCCACCCACATCAAACTCAACAATAGCATTGGAAACTAGTCAATTTAGGATCAAAAAGTGTAAACAGAGCCAATTTGGTTAGAGACTGAGGTGTGTGACTCAAGTATAAGCGATCTAGGATCGCGATTGGTACACTAAGAGAAGTCATTATTCGTGTACAAGCTGGGACTATAAAGCTAATTGGTTAGAATCGGGCTTGCTTGATAATAGAGAGGAATTAATCAAGTCATGATGGTGGGAGACTTTTAATTTATGAGTGCATTCAAAAGGCTAAATTATCACAATTATAGTTTGTGGCAGACTATAATAAGGTCTTATTTGGATGGCCAAATGTTATGAGAGGTTGTCAATGAAAGCCACACCTAAAATCACAGGCACACAACCATCTATAAATGCAGTACAGAAGTGGAAGAGTAAAGCTTTATATGATATTAAAATTTCCATTAAAAATAATATTTTAAAACATATAAAAGATATGACCACACTAAAGAAGGTATAGGATACTCTTGCATCTCGTTATTCAAAGAAGAAGATGAGCTTGCAATTTTTGGAGAATGAGTTTATGGCGACAAAGCAAGAGAAGATGAGCATCAGTCAATATTTCACTAAAATAAAGACATTGTGTAGTGAATATTTCGAAATTGGATCTTGAGTTTGCAATTAGTGAATCTAAAAAGAGAAGAATTATTATTCTTGAGGTGAGTCTTAAATACTAGGGTTTATAATAGCTATTCAAAGGTAGTTGACCCAGCCAATATTCGACGTGCTAGAAAATTTATTAGCAAATCAAGAAACCTTATTAGCACAGATGGTTGGGATTTCATTCAGAGATAAAGACAAGGCTTTTTAATGGCTAAGGAAAACATGGATATAAAAGTTCGTGTTCAAAATTCAAATTATTAGAAAGAAAACTAAAGAGGAAGATAGTAGCGATGAAAAAAGCATTGCTAAAGACAAGAAGTTCAGAGGGAGCTCAAGATCATGAAAATGATCGAGATTACAAATCTCGTAAGCACAATATTTAGTGCTACAACTATATAAAAAATGGGCATTACACACGAGACTAGTGGTATAAAAAGAATTCTAAAGAAAGAAATAAAGAAGTTTCGATATTTGCATAATGAAATATGATACCTAGAAAGAATGGGATGCTTTGGCTTTATGTGCTTTGATTAGGCAAGTTTAGGATGATGAAGAAGAAGAATTTGATTTTGTCATTCCTCTAGTCGAGAACGAGCCACGCTCATATAAATAAGTGAAGTCCTTAATAAAAAAGAATATTAGAGAAGAAATATAAAATGAATAAGAATGGGACATGAGAGCATCAGACTTTCTTGAACAAGAAGTTGATTTCAAGGAAAATGTGCATAAAGTCCAAGCTATCTTCGCAAACATTAGTGATGAGTTAGAGGAAAATGAGTGAACTATCATACCATCAATAAAGAACTCAAGCCAAGGTATAGTGACAAGTGAAAGAGATTGAAAAGTGAAAAGTAATGAGGCTAACATGGAAGCACTGGTGATAGGGAAGCAATCATAAGAGAATGAAAAGCAACTACAAGAGATCAAGATGGAAACATGAGAGATTGAATTGCTCAGATACTTTACGACTTATGGAGATATTGAAAAAGAGACTGGGAGACAAAGACAAGAACATGAAAAAGAAGAAGTGATAGTGAGACACAACAAGCAATTACTGAAGCTCAAGGTAGAGTTAAAATCTCAAAGTCTCCAAAAGCGTCAATCAAAGAATGTCAAATTAAAATTATTGGCGAAAATGTAAGAATTGATGAAAGAGACTTTATAATAAAGCAAGAACAACTATAAATGTCAATGACGTAAGATGATAATTTTGTCAATGAAGAATATAATGATCAAAATGGTCGTGAAGCGCTAAAGTAAGCCAAGTTATATAATGTCAATGTTGAGATGAAACATTAAAGAAAATAAATTAAGGGTAGTTTGTTAAGTAAATTTATTTTATTAATAGTTAAGTAAAAAAAACTTTTTCTTTTTTTAAAAAAAAGCCCATTAGTAATTAATTTAGCCAAATTTAGCAAAGGGATAGCAATTGTTTATGTCAGTTGCCAATTGCCTATATATAGAAACGAATACAATATATTTTGCATCTTTTAATTAGTATATAAATAGTGGTGTATGCGCTTTAAAATGTGTGTTAATACACGTAAAAAGTTGTAGAAACATTAGCGTGTACAAGTGGTATGAGAGTGCAAATTTTCTAAAAGTTTTTCCTAGTATATTACCTTTTGTTATTTACAAATTGGTCCTCCATCCATAATAAACTCAACCTTCTTAAGGTTTTTTCTAATTATAGAAAGCTTGATAACAATTGATCATGTGAAGTTTAAATTATTTAAAATTTCATTCAACAAAAATTTTAACACCTTTTCTTTGATAGAAATGATGGTGCATAAAATTATCCATGCGCAGCAAAAATTAAACATCCATGGAACCCCAGTAAAGGTTAGAACATCAAAAAAATTGAAAACAAAAATAAAAAAATTCACAAAATAAGAATTTACTTTAAATTCTCTACGCTATTCTAATATGCAACTTTTCACCTCACCCAATTGTCGAAAACCACAAGTATGCTCTTAGGAATACCTCTAAGGTATTCACACCAGTAACAAATTCAATGAAAACTCTCTAAGAGGTGTATAAGTAAATTTATTTCTAGGTGCTAATAAGAAATAAAATTCAAGAAGAAATAAAAAGGAGAATGCTCAAAAGAAGGTGAATTTGTGGCAACAGTAAAGAACTATTCCCTTTGTTGAGGCTTTCATATGGTGAATGACTTTTAGAGGGTTTTTATGCCCTTTTTATTCACCCCTAGGTCATATTTTTCAACCCTTAAACTCTTAAGAAGCTGAACAAAAAATAAGCTTTTAGTTAATTAATTAAAAGGCCCAATTCTGACCCAGTTACTTAAAACATTTAATTAACACTTAATTAATATTTTAAGCTTTTCTCTTGGGCTCCAAGCCCAATAAGCTTTCTCATTTTACTTCTTTTTATTACTTTGTAGTTTTATCTCATTAATTTGCTCCTATTAATGTGTGACCATATGTTAATACGATAGTTTTGGTATTTCACATTTGCATGCAATAGAGATCTCACATCATGAATTCTTCATGATTTCTTTAACACTTTGAAAGGATACCAAGGACTCTATTACATAGTTTAATATCATATCAAACAAATGAATTAACATAAGCACTAATGTAATAAAGAATGTGTTTCATTATAAACCAATGTTTAATATGTACGCAAAATAACTCTATTATACTTATGCTCTAGGGCATGCAACTAACAATCTCCCACTTGCACTAGAGCCAATCACCAATATACCTAATACCCATATTATTTGCATAGAGATCGAATCTATTTGATGATAGTGCCTTAGTGAAAGAATCAACAATGTTCTGACTAGTAGGGACTCTTTCAATCTTCACATCTTGCCTACCAACTATCTCTCATATTAGATGGTAACGCCTGAGCACTTGCTTGGATTGTTAATGAGACTGTGGTTCTTTTGCTTATGCAATGGCTCCATTGTTGTTACAATATAAAGGTATTAGGTCAACAATAGTCGATACCACTCCTAATTCAGCAATGAACTTTTTGATCCATACTACTTCCTTAACTACATCAGAAGTTGTAATGTACTTTGCTTTAATAGTCGAGTTACAATTGTATTTTATTTCGAACTCTTCCAACTAATTGCACCTCTTGCAGACAAGAACACATAACCTGATTAGGGTTTACAATTATCTTTGTCAAACTAAAAGTCAGCATCCATATACCCACTTACTTGCAAATCCCCTTCTCCATATACTAAGAATATATCCTTAGTCCTTCTCAAATACTTAAGGATGTTCTTGACAGCCACCCAATGCTCATCTCTATAATCATATTGGAATATGCTCGTGACACTCAAAGCAAATGCTACATTAGGCCTTGTACATAACATAACATACATGATAGATTTAATAGCAAATGCCGATGGGATCCTACTCATGCATTCTCTCTACTCTTATGTCCTAGGACACATAGACTTAGGAAGAATCTTCCTATGAGTAATAAGAATGAATCCTTTCTTTGAGAGATCCATACTAAACCTCTTTAGCATCTTATTTATATATGTAGATTGCAAAAGACCTATCAACCTCTTAGATCTATCTCTATAGATCCTTAACCCTAGTATATAGGTTGATTCACCAAGGTCTTTCATGGAGAATCTCTTCGACAACCAAATTTTAATCAACTGAAAGACTAAGACATTGTTTCCTATAAGTAATATGTCATCCACATATAGCACTAAAAAAATGACTATACTCCTACTAACCTTCTTGTAAACACATGGTTCATTTGAATTTTGTGAGAAACCAAAAATTTTTATTGTCTTATGAAATTAGATGTTACAACTCCTACATGCTTACTTCAATCCATAAATGGACCTTTGAAGTCTGCATACCTTCCTACTATTTGTTGATGTGAATCCCTGAGGTTGTGTCATGTACACCTCCTCTGACAGATTTCCATTAAGGAAAGTTATTTTCACATCCATTTGCCATAGTCATAATGAGCAGCAATAACAAGAAAAATCCTAATGGATTTAAGCATGGCTACCGGTGAAAAGGTTTCATCAAAGTTAAATTCCTTGCCTTTAATGATAACCCTCTGCTACTAACCTTGCTTTATAAGTAATAGCCTTACCTTTCATATTAGTCTTCTTTTTGAAGATCTATTTGCACTCATGGTTTTTATCCCTTCAGGTGCATTAACCAAGGTCTACACTTAGCTGTCATACATGGAATCCATTTCGGATTGCATCATCTTCAGCCATAATTATAATTCTGAACTCTTTAGAACATCATCATAGCTTAAAGGCTTATCCTTTTCTACTATAGTCATGTTACTATTCTCGTTTATGAGAAATTCATATTTCTTAGAGGCAGTACAAACCTTAGTAAAACATCTAGGAATTTGTGTTTCCATAGGTTCTATATTACATTATTATCATATGTAATAGGCTCAAGATTAGTCGGTTAATCTACCTCTATTTATGGATCTCAAACTTTATCAAGTTCAATTCTACTCCCAATGCCTTCATTTAAGAGAAACTCTTTCTCTAGGAAGATATCATGCTTTGAAACAAACACCTTTGTTATAAAGTGTTGCATAAGTAATATCCAAGGACTCTTTTGGACATCCCACAAATAAGCAATTAATAGATTTAGCATCAAGATTATCTGACACAACTTTTTTCACATAAGTAGAAGCAACCCATAATTTCAAATGTGAAAGAATTGGTTTCTCGTTACACCATATCTTATATGGAGCAACATCAACTGACTTTGATCGAAGTTTGTTTAAGAGATAAAGAACAGCTTCTAATGCATAACCCTAAAACAACTTGTGTAGAGTTACAAAGCTCATCATGGATCAAACCATGTCCAACAGGGTCCAAATTCTCTTTTCAAATACACCATTATGTTGTGGTGTATATAGAGGAGTCCACTGAGATAATATCCCATTATCTCTTAGATAACTCTTAAATTCTTGACTTTAGTGTTCTCTACCTCGATCTGATTGAAGTGTTTTAGTACTTTTGTTAAGCAATGTCTCAAATTCGTTTCTGAATTCTTTAAACTTTTCAAAGGCTTTAGATTTATACTTCATCAAGTACACATACCTATATCATGAATAGCAATTGATAAAGGTAATAAAGTAGAGAAACCTATCTCTTACATGTGTGGTCATTGGGCCATATACGTTTGCATGTATAAGGTCCAAAAGTCCACTAACACATTTACATTTCCCACTAAAAGGTGTTTTTTTTCATCTTGCCCAATAAACAAAAGTCACATGTTTTAATTGTTTTCATAATCAAATGAGCCTAACTCACCAGGCTTATGTAACTTAGACATGTACTTCTCGTTTATGTGGCTAAGTCGACAGTGCCACAAGAAAGATGGTTTCAGATTATCAACCTTTTTTCTCTTGGTATTAATGTTATAGATCTCTTTTTTATTATAAAGAATATAAATTCCATTAATATTAGAAGCAGAACAATATAAAACGTTGTTCTTGTAAATTGAGCAGCCTTTGTTCTTATTAATAGAAATATCAAAATCTTGTTCAACAAAACAAGATAAAGAAATAATATTCTTATTTAAGGAAGGAACATAATAACAGTTATTAAGTTCTAATACAAGTCCATAAGACAAAACTAAATGATATGTTCCTATAACTAATTCAGCAACTCTTGCTCCATTTGTCACTCAGATGTCGACATCACCCTTGTTTAACCTCCTACTACTCTTTAGTCACTGCATATCAAAAACCAAGTGAGAACTGCAACTGATATCCAATACCCATGTATGATTATCAATAGCAATACTAGTATTAATCTCAATAACATTAATACATGAAGTAGAGGCATCTATTTCATTTGAGACCTTTTGACATGCTTTGTAATGTCCTATTTTGGGATTAGTCTTTTTGCACTTCCATGGGCTTTCAACTAATTAGACTATAATTTATGTTCCCAATAGAAAAGTCTTAAACGGGTTTACCATGTCTTATAATTAAAAAATTAACTCTTAATTCTGAATATATCACAAAATACATGGAAGTAAAGCCCAACACTTTCAGCCCATAAAGCTAAAGTGTCATCCACTATCTTCAAATGGAATAACATCTTAGATATCTCATATCTTTTTATTCCATAAAATGATAAATGATGAGCATCTGTATACCCATGCTTTTTCTAAAGTTTAGGAGACATAAAGGCAATCTTATTGCCATTAATATCCTCATGTACTTTTGAGAAACCTTCCCACTCCTAGTAGGAACACCAATCGGAGGAGGTAGAATATATGTGTCCAACACATAACTAGTTTCTTACTTCTAAAAACTATCTTTAGATTTTAAAGCCAGTTCATTCAATTTATTGACGTCAAGAATTTTTGCATAAATTTAAAGAATTTTTGCATAAATTTAGGCTAAATGAACTCATGATGCAGATATACGGACATGCGAAGAATGGAAAACATGTTAGTACATAATTGTGTATGTGAATAAATTTTATAACGTCTTTTATAAAATCCATATGTGCTCTTACTATTTTATTGCGAACTAATAGACTTCACATTGATATGAGAAAATCCGATGATTTTTCTAGTGAGATAGTACCTATTTCTCATTAAAGTCAAACCTTGGTTTGCCTAACAAGCCCAACCCATAATGGAAATGATAGGCATTTCATGCCAATTACATTTTCACGTAACTACTGATAATTGGATCACTAACTCTTGGTACATGTGTATCTCATACACATTTCCCTAATCTACCCCCAAAACCATTAACCTTTGGTTTGCCAACAAATTAATGGACTATCTAAGTTGGATCCATTAATATTGTCGTAACATATTCGACATAGCATGGGCTTGGCTTGCCTAACAACCCAACATTAAAAAGAACTTTGGTTAAAAACTATACTAACAGAAGGTTTACAGGTTTTAGTATTTACTTTAAGGGATTTCTTCCATTTTGGTCTTATCAAGATTCCATACTTTGGTATACTCATGCAAAGGGATATCGTATGCTGTGGCATGCACATGCATTTTAATCTAATTAAACATACATATGTAATTTAATCACATTAAATATATGATCTAGTTATGGACTTTTACTACATTTATTTTTTTGAGCCAAAATAAAACAATTTGAGCCAGACCCTAGGTAATTTGTATGAATTACAAACCTAAAAAGAAATAAAAGAACATTTCTAACTTATTTATTCTTGGTCCTCCTTAGTGGGCCTTCTTTTGCATTTACTCCTTGCATTTCTTCTTCCTATTCTAACCTTATGTAATCTAATTACATAATCAATAACTTAGAAGACCTCACATTAGATGTGACAGAAATTAAATGAGAAGAGAAATACAATAAAGAAATAAGAGAAAAGGCTGAGACACGCAGGCCCAATTTAACCAAAGAAAAAAATTCATACAATGCAGATTAATCTCATTGGCCTTTGTCCATAACTAGTCATCATGCCACATAAACCCTTAACATGAATTTTTAATGCATATAATTAACTTGCAATTCTCATATCTCAATTGGTTGAATTTAGTTTATTTTACAACTCTTGCAAAATTAACATGTCATATATGCTTAACTTTGTGAAATTTTGAATATGGCAATTAATCTCATTAATCCAATTAATCAAATTAATTTCATATTTAAACAACTTTTTTAATTTAGAAACCATTTCCAAAAAGGAAAAATTTTTAATCTAATTGAAAATTATTTTTAAGATTCTTATGTTACATATGCTTGAAAATGTTGATTTTTTTCAACTATTGGTCCAACCAATAATTAATTTGTAAATTTAAGTACTTAATTCAATTAATTAATTAAATTTACATCAATTCCAGTGGCAAATTCCAACAAAATCTTGGAATTATTTAATTTGAATTTTTGAATTGCACTATGCTAAAAATTCAATTTTTAGCATTTACTGATCAATCAATTTGCATTGTTTTATAAAATAATTATTTTAAATAATTTTAAACCAATTCCAGCAAGCATGAATATATAAAATCACATACAATGACCAATAAAATTAATTCAAATTAATCAATCCAATTGATCAACTCAAAAATTAATTTGTTGATTAATATCAGTAGTGAATGTGGTATATGTTCATAAAACTGTTACAAAACTATGAATACAATTAATATACAATCAATTTTGGGCATTCAAAATATTCAAATTAACTTCATAATCATCCAATAATTATGAAGAAAGAGGCTTGAATTGAGAGGAAGCAAAATCAAAATTTGACACCATTAATAAGACATTAATCAGTTTTATAGTAGCTGCCAATAATCAAAATTATTTTTAAATAATTCTTTTAATTATCAAATAAAATCTAATTTTATTGATTAGCTTCAAAAAAAATTTTCAATCCCTAAAGAACTTATGAAAAATAATTTGTGACTAAAAAATTAAAAGAAACCATTCGAAAAAATTTGTCCTTATCTGCTGTATAAAAGCAGCTTAAAAATTATATTTAATGATTTTTAAAAATTATCAAATAAAATCTAATTCTATTGTCCAGTTTTATAATTAAATTTTAGTCCCGTAGGAACCTAGAAAAAATGATTTGGGGCTGAAAACGTTAAAAAATTAGACAGAACAAAATTTCCATAAACTAGTCGATATATGCTATTAAAACTTGAGTTTTACCGTTGAATTAATTATATTAATAATCAACTAAAATATAATTTTATTGATAAGCTCTAAACTCAAACTTTAGATTTTTAAGAACCTAAAAATAAAATTTGGGGTTGAAAATAATTAAATAATCAATCAAATCAAACAAAACCATTCTAGTCGACTAGCACAATAAATTTTCATAATTTCGAATCATTTAAGCATATAAAACCCAAAAATTCACAAATCCGGAAAACAATTATTTCTAATCAGCTTTAATCCATATGTAACCATCAAAAAATGAATAAAACTAAAAAAACATATAGAAAATTCAAATCAAAATTTTAAATTTTAAGTGCGGAATACTGATAAAGTACGATAGTTTTCAACTTTTTGATAGAACCTGGCTCTCACATCATTGTTGGTTCTCATGGACTCATGTACAATAGAAATTAAACATCCATAAAACCCCAGAAAAGGTTGGAACATCAAAAAATTGAAAAAAAATTAAAGAAATCACAGAATAAAAATTTACTATAAATTCTCTATGTTATTCTAATAAGCAGCTTTTCACCTCACCGGATTGTCGCAACCATAGTGATCCTCTCGGGAACACCTCTAAGATATCCACACCAGTAGCAAATTCAATGATAACTCTTTAAAAGGTGTAAAAGTGAATTTTATTTTTAAGTGTTAGTAAGAAATAAAATTTAAGAAGAAATGAAAGAGAGAAGACTCAAAAGAATATGAATTTGTGGCAATAGTAGAAAACTATTCTCACGATTGAGGCTTTCTTATGATAAACGACTTTTAGAGGGTTTTTATTCACCCCTAGGTCAAATTTTTCAGCTCTTAAACTCCTAAAAGGTTGAACAAAAAATGGACTTTTAATTAATTAATTAAAAGGCTCAATTTCTGACCCTATTATTTAAAACATTTAATTAATGTATTAAACTTTACTCTTGGGCTCCAAGCCTAATAAGCATTCTCATTTTATTTCTTCTTATTTAATGACATCCCATATTATTAAATACCTTGTAGTTTTATATC
>CANXYI011057094.1:0-10224 GCA_948208565.1 Hura crepitans
CCCCCCCCGCCCCCGCCCCCCCCCCCCCCCCCCCCGCCGGGGGCCGGGGGGGGGGGTTATAAGAGATGTTTTTGGTAGTTTTTTTATAAGTTTTGATGTCATGGGCAAAACTTGAGCTGTTTGAGTTATATGCAGGGAAGACAACGTTTGTGAAGAGGCATCTGACAGGGGAATTCGAGAAGAAATATGAACGTGAGTTGTAAACAACAATGAAATATGTTGCTGGCTTTCTTTTTTTCCTTGTTTTTTTGTTGTTTTCTTTTCTTTTTTATGATTTTTCCACTGTCTGGCTCTGATGTTTCAATATTTAACTGGCATTATCTAGCAACTATCGGTGTGGAAGTTCATCCATTGGACTTCTTTACAAACTGTGGGCAGATTCGATTCTACTGCTGGGATACAGCTGGACAGGAGAAATTTGGTGGTCTCAGAGATGGTTACTAGTAAGTGAACTAAGCACTGAGACTTTTTTCCCACATTGTGCAGTTCAAGTCTCAATCGGAAGTGACTTTGTTTGTACTTTTAGCCAACTTGAACGCATTTAATGGGATCATGTCCTTCAATGGATAAGTTAAGAATTGCGGAATTGCTTTGTGTGGTCGCATAGCAGGAGTAACAATAAAAACAAAAGCCGATAATTTGTATTCAATTGTGTTGTTTTTGGATAACTAGATATTTAGTTAATATAACCATTTTTACTAGGTATTCCAATATTTGTTTTCTAATGCATTTGCTTTGTTAATACAAGTTCTACTTTCGCATAGCTGATCTATGTGGGATTTTCAAGCTGTTGATCTAGTGTTCAAGCAGTTGCCTTTGAGGAGCATGATGGAGGAAGAGTAAAAAAAAAAAAAGGCAAAAATCACGTTACCTAGATATTGATGCATGTAAATTTATTGCAATTCTATAATAGTAAAAGACTTTGGGGGTTCCATAAATTGTGGTTGTTTGTCGTCGTTCTGGTTCATTTGGTTATATACTATGTGGTCCTAAAATAAAGATCCTGTGATAAGAATTAATGTGACAATGCATTCTGCTTTTGCATTTTCTCAATGTAATGAAAAATATATGACCTTTGGCAATGCATGTCTTTATTCCTTTTGTTCTGGTGCCTTCTCGGGTTTAGTTATTATCTTTGCATTTTTTAACTATTTCAAGTTGAGGTGTTCTTTTGGAACTAATTTGCTATCTGATTCTGTGATCTTTTAGAACTAATTTGCTATCTGATTCTGAGTAATTAATAGTTAAAATATTTGGTACTAGAACAAGATCCATTAGAAAACGGTTTCTTGATGGATTCCTTATTGTCCAATAGTTCCTACTTTTTTTATCTCCCCGCCCCTTCCCATGTTCCCATCTTATAGGAGTGCATGTTGGGTTGGGGGTCATGGTAATGCACACAATGTCTTGATTTATGTGTTGTCTATTTATATTATTTAGTTTGATACTTCCATCGGTTTCATAACTTAGTTTCCATTGCAATGCGCAGCATCCATGGGCAATGTGCCATCATTATGTTTGATGTTACAGCTCGCTTGACTTACAAGAATGTTCCAACATGGCATCGTGATCTATGCCGGTACGTTAAATGTGAAGGGCAATGTCTACTTCCATGGTGTTGATATAACTTGATCCAAGCTCACTGCAGAAATGGACCCTTTACAGTTGATTTTCGTTTTATTTTCTTCATTCTTTTCACTTTTATTTTGTCAGGCTGGGAACAAAATTTATTCTGTGCAGTGGATTTTGCCTTGCTTAATTTTCTAAGTGCAAGTTCCAATAATTGCTTTCACAGGGTTTGCGAGAATATACCCATTGTTCTTTGTGGGAACAAGGTCGATGTCAAGAACAGGCAAGTCAAGGCCAAGCAAGTTACTTTTCACAGGAAGAAGAATCTCCAGTACTATGAAATATCTGCCAAAAGCAACTACAATTTCGAGAAACCTTTCTTATATCTGGCCCGCAAACTTGCTGGGTAAAAGGATTAAGGATATTGGTACTTTAACTGTTTAGATTCAGGTGCTTAGAACAATTTACTTATTGATGAATGCTTTTTGATGTCAGGGATCCCAATCTTCACTTTGTTGCAACTCCTGCTTTGGCGCCTCCGGAAGTACAAATTGATTTGGCTCAACAACAACAGTGAGAACTTCGTTCTTTATGTTTACTATTTCACTTAAAAAAAAAGTTGTTTGTAAAGTTACCACTAGTATAAGGGTTCTTGAGGATTTCCAACCATTTGAAAGAAGTATTCACATCCCCTAAGATAATATTCTTCTGTTTTAAGTTTATGGTCTACTTTTTCTGATTATGGCATCCTTTCCTCTTTTTTTTTCCCTCTCTTCTGCAGGCATGAAGCTGAACTTCTTCAAGCAGCAAATCAGCCTCTCCCCGATGATGATGATGATGCATTTGAGTAAAGGACTTGAAGCCTGGGGGCTTTTCGTCTTTTCGTGGCTTCTCTGTGCCCGATTCAGTGTTAGGATAGGAATTAATGTAATGAGAAGCTATAAATTGTAGTTGGTAGGTCTCTTTTTGGTTGTTTGGGTCGTGCTTGTCTACAGTAGTGAGTCTGCTGTTTGGGCTGTGCGGATTATGGTGGATGTTTACAGTGATGATGTTTCTGTGAAGTTGTGGATCTTGAAGGTGGGAAATTAAGCATCTACAGTAGCCATTACATTTCTCTTCATTCCCTTTTCAGATAGAGAGTAACCAAGCAAAATGAGTGTCCACACTGGGCAAAAATTAAAACGATTTGGTTACTTGCGTGCCCTTTGTGAAAGAAAATTCTGGTATAAACAAAAGAATAGCAAGGTAGTTAAAAATTGTTTAAAGAACTCTTTACAGGTATATCAATCAATAGGGTTTGGATTTGGTGCGGCGTTAAATCGTTGATCTAATGATGTGTACGGTGTATATGCACCAACAAATATTCAAACAGATGGAAGAGGGGGGAAAAAAGAGAAAAAAAGAACTAAAATGGTAGGTGGACGTCAGTGGAAGCACACTGAATGCCAAGTTAAGAAAAATGGACATATGACTGGCTCCTGCGCTTGAAAATGCAGTGTCTGTCTTGGGCTCCAGAACATGCAAACTATCAGCTATTTTTTCCCGTCAATTGGGCTAAGCCTTTGTTTTTGACACAAGTCTCACTTCTTGACGATTTTCAAAACCCACACGCACAAATAGGGGAATGCTACGTCCAGAAATTAACAAAATCAATTGTTGAACACCATTTTAAATTCCCCAATTATTAATCACACAAGCTAATCGTTGTAGACCAGAACGCAAAACAATTGAACTCTTAGAGGGTGTTCAGAACAATCACTTATAAGATTAAATAGACGATGACGAAAGCTACAAACATGACTACATCCCTTGTGATAATCTATACACTACAATTTTTCTTGCTTTTTGGCACGAGAGAGGCATATTATCTAATTGGTAACGAAAGAAATTGGAATTGAAACCTCTGCATCTTTGTTCAAGTGATAGTCGTTTGACCAAATCCCAATAGCTCTAGGCATTCCATGAGTTCCAAATGAAAGAAAGCAAATAATGAACAAAACCCACTTGCCAACAACACCAATGCCAATAGGCAATAAGGAGGGTACATGGCACTGGGGTATCCACCACGTCATTCCAACCTTATCAAAGCTGGTCTTTACCATTTCCAGCATGTTTATGCAATGTGGGGTGACTTCTTAAGGACAATGTCTATATTTTATTTAAGGGGCTATTTTCACCTTAACAGGTCCCATACAGTGCAATTGTAATTTAAGGTCCATTGGAAATAGAAGGTGGGTTTCATTGTCGGTGGGTGGTCGGATGGGTTGGCTTCCTGCTGGGCTGTTAGTGTAATTGTTACACAAATCAAAGCTCCTTATCATTCTCATTTCTTTTCAGAAGTCATCTTCTATTGCTATTATCCTTTGCTTCCTGTCTTTTTTTTCGGTTACATGAATTAGCTATTCTTTCTTTTTCTTTTATTATTATGAGCTACTCCTTCCACTGCCTATTCGTTTTTTAATTTAATTACATCTGTCTATTTATAATTTATCATCCATTTTCCCCACTAACTCAAGGATACCTGTCTCTCATTAATTAGCAAACCCAGCGACTCTTTTTTTTTTTTTTTTCTCAAAACCAGTAATTACTAAAACCAGTAATTCTTTTCCTTTCTGTTCTATTTTTTCATAGAGAGCAAGGATCAATTCCGAGAACTCCTAAATGGGAACCAGCTGCGGTTTCAACTAACATAAACAAGCATGTTGTGGCTGCCACTTGGGTTCTAATTAATGTAACTATACCTCTACAATCATACTAAGTTTAAATAAAAAAAGACACTTCACCCAACTATACTTTTGATATTATTAGATGAATCACTGTTATTACCGAATTAAAAATCAATTGATCAAATTGTGTTTCTAATATTATCGAGTTAACACCAATTGATTAAATTATGTTTTTTTTTAAATATTAAAATTCGATTTGAATTGAGTTAATTTACTTTTATTTTAATTATATGTAAAGGAATAAAATTCCTAAAATCTTTGCCAAGGAGAGAATTTTAATTTTGTTTTTCCTTTTCTTTTCTCAAGGGTGGGTATGTATCTTTATGTCAGGAAATTAATTAATTAATAAGTGGGAGAAAAGAGCACCAATTAAAGATTGTGACTTGTCATCACATTGTCCATCATATGAAGAAACCATATTCATTCTGATTCACATGTATATAAGAAATATTATACACAGAGAAAACGAATAATAAATTTATGAAAATGCCATGTTAATGGTAGGGTAAGGTAGTTGATATACGTGATAAAAACCATGTCATGTCAGTGAGGATTCATGCAAAGCATGGAACAGGACATACAGGTTCTGAAACAGGAGCATGTGCTTACACTTGCACTTGCACATAAAACTGTACAGGCATAAATTGCCAATCCATAGAAGAAAGCACGACTGATGCAACAGATCTCAAAACGAAAGATTTTAGCCGCATATTCCATTGTTTTTGTTTACTTCTTTTTCTATATGCGTCTTATACATTTAAAATTAAATAAATAAATAAATGTGAGGTTACTTGATCATTCTTAATTTCTTACCATAAATATAGGTCATAATTGACCAACTTGAGTATTATGATGAATCTATTTATTTTCAAAAATTATATTACATGTCAAGAATCATTGTGAATTTTGATTGCCTAAAGCACTACAGAGCATGTCCCTTGCTAAGTGATTTTGCCAATTTAATTGATTTAACTTATGGCAATTGATAATTAATTTGATGAATAAATTTTTTTCATATATAAGAAGTTATCTATACAGAGAGGAGGTGCGAACAACATTAAAATTAATGAAAAATTCAATCCAACATTTAAGAAGGAAAGATTATGAAACAACGACATTGAAATTATCTTCCCATATGTCAATTCAGAAAAAGGTTCATCCTGTCCAATCTCTTGTAAATTGGTGACTTGATTTTCCTAGAGAAACTTTTTGTCTGCTTTTTTAAGAATATCCAACCCCTTATATTAGGAAGAGGAAAAATAGACGGTGATTATTTTCAAAATAGATATGAGAAAAAAAAAAAAACTACTACTTCAAAAAAGTCAACTAGAAAATGGTTTTGAATCAGGTCCATTCTTGAATTGGGAGACGATTTTTTCTGATTATTCTTTGATCGTTTTCGTTAATGAAAAAACATATTCAATGTGCAGTAATAGGAGGAACAAAATTAAATAAATTTTCGTTGGTACAAGTCAAATAAAAACAGCTCTATACTTTTCCACTGCATTTTTTCAATTAGTGATACAATCTTTATATTTGTTGTTAGATTCGTAGTTATGTCGTGTAGACACTCATTTTTGTCTGATTAAATAAATAATATTTAATTATAATATAAATTTAAATATTTAAGTCATCTTATAAAATAATTTTTTATTATTACTTGCTTATATTCAAAGAAAAGATAACTATTATCAATTATGTTATTATTTATAAAATATTATCACTCTTGCTGTTACTATTATTATTTTGATTATTACTATTATAGTCATGAATAACTATGGTCTATAATTATTATTATTATTATTATTATTATTAGTAAAAAGGAAATTATTATCATTTGTCAATATTATTATTATTATTATTATTGTTGTTGTTTAAAAGCCAAATTATTATTAGTATTCTTATTTGGATTGATAACGTCTAATTAAACTACCATTTAAATGATTAAAACAAGTAAAATAAAATCAAAATAAAAAATATAATAAAATATGAAGATAGTCTAAAATTAATAACAAACAAAAAAATAAAATAAAAAAATGAATCTAATTAAATTTAATCCTAATAAATTCAAAATATAAGATAATATATTTTTATTGATCTCTAAATAAAAAAAATATACAGAGATAAATATAAAACACCTAATTAATAATAAAAATACATGGTAAAAAAGAAATATATTATACATAAAATTATAAAAATTAAATACAAAAAAAAGGAGCTGCTAGGCTTAAACTGCATAAGCCTAGCAGTCTACAGATTAGTTTTTCTAACAGTCCAGCCTTTTAAGCTTGTCTAATCCAATACAAGCCATTCCAGCAGCAACCAGTAGCCTAACACTTGCAAAAAAAAAAAAAAAATCTATTATAAATAGTGTTAAAATAGTAAAAATAATGTTCACTTTTATATTAAAAAATGCCAATGCCATGAATCTATAAATACCAAATCAGTAGAGTAAAATAGGGAGAGGAAAGGACACAAAAAAATGTAGATTATAGAAGAAAGCAAAATAAGGGAGGAAAGAAAGACTCAGGAAAAAAAATAAAAATAGAGAGACATTCAAAAATGAAAAAAAAATATGTCGAAAAGGGATGAGAGGAGGAGAACATGCAAAAAAGTTAAGAATGCCATAAAGAAAATGTAAAAAGAGAAAAAAGCATGGAGCATCGGAAGAAGGGGGGGAAGAAGGGCAGAAAACATGAAAAGAAACCAAAAAAAAGTGCAGTAGAGGGAGGTGCCCAGTAGATAGAATAGTAGGGAGGTGCCCAGTAGATAGAACAACAGAAAAAGGGAATTATGAAGCAATTTTAGAGCAGAAATAACAGGGGCATATAACACAATACAAACACAGAAAAACAATAATAACCACAACAAATACACAAATATGTCTACAAACAACCTTTTTATGCACATTCAGGTAACTTCTTTCTCAAACCCAAGGTGATTTCTCTCTAATATTTGACAGAGGTCGAATCCACTAAAAATAATTTCTTACTCTCTAGACACAAATAAATTGTAAATAAGGTGAGCATGATTGAATCCAGAGAGACTATTAATTTAAATCTTTTAGAACAATCAAGACAATTAATCAAAATAATTAAATGCGGGTTTTATGCGATTGAAAATTAAAGTAATAATCCGAATTAAATAAAAGCAAAAAATTAAATGTAAAAATCAGTAGATAGAAACCTAGCACAAGGATTAATTTTAGTTTAGTTCTCAGGATTGATCATGGACACGAAAGATACTCAAATTATTATTTTAATCAATCAGTTATAGCTATTGAATACTATTTAACAACCAATTCCTTCTTATGAATAGATTAATTATGAAATCTCAATAATTAATCCCTAATTAATTGATATAATCCTAGAACACCGTCTTAGGATTTAACTCATTAAAAGCATTAAAAATTAAAGGAACTCGATTCTAACCAATAAACTTGACACTGCAGTTTATCACAATTAGCTTGTGTATTTTCACAACACAGTTTGTCGGTTGATTGCTATTAAAATTAGATTTATTAAGCAATTATCTTCTCAAAAATCTGAATAGCATTTACTATTAAATTATTCATACAATTGATCAGATTGTAGAATTAATAAAAACAACAATAAAAATATATAACAAAAAATACACAAAAATTAAAATAATAAAGAGAAGAGAAAAGATTGATTAGATCTCACAATCCTTATTAAACATAAACTTTAATAATCCTTGGCTAGAATGAAAAAATAATCCACACATGTTTTTGACAAACATAGCAGAGAAATATTCAGAATGTCTCCGTTCTAGAGATACTGTTCATGTTTTTCTTTCTCAGTCCTTAAAAAGAGATAGAAAGAATCCCTAAAGAAGAGAATTTGATGCCTAAAATCTCTCTAAAAGATTAAGAAAGATAGAAAATAGGAATTCAAATATTTTATAAAATTATCCTAATCAATAAGGGATTATTTTTCACAAAATTCTATCTAAAAAGTACAGCTAAATATGACAGTTGTCTAATAAAAATCGAGCTGTATCTGACAATTGGCTACGACCTTTAGTCTTGACCCAAGGCTAACACTTGCAGCTGGACAGATTCTCTAAAAAGTCTTCAAAACTCCATGAATTGACTTGAAATTTATAAAACATGTCCAAAATAACCAAAATTCTCAAACTAAGTCAATCTTTATCATTTAAGCACAATTAAGCTTATAAAAGTATGGGAAATTACAAGAAAAATGGTGCATAAATACACCTTATAAAATACCACCACACTTAAACCATGCTTGCCCTCAAGCATAAGCATTAAGACAAAAAGAATAGATAGTGGAATGCAGTTTCCTTTCCACAGCCATTACTACCTAATTTCAACAACTCAAGCTATAAAATCTGGAAAGAAATCAAACAACAAACTTCTATACTCCCACAAGGTAAAATGACAATCCTCCATAACTCAATGAATAATAGCTTGGCAAATTTCAATCACACAATAATTTTTAATCCATATAAAATTAAGCCAATGCACATGGAAAAATATATCTAAACCAACCAAGATACGATTCACACAAGGCACACAAGTATTAAAAATGGAGACCCAAAAACCAATCATCAAGATAGAATATCTAGCACTTTCCTCTCAGTTTATTTATTAAATTATTCAAATTAGGCACTTATTAGGCTTGCCTAGGTATTTTTGTTAGATTACTGCTCTAGGTGGCTACTAGCACTACTTATAATCAAGTGACATGTGGATGATTTGAATCATTTTCGGCCCAAATAAGGGGCTGATTCTCCCAACATTGGGTTGCTCCATAGACAAACCTCCTCTCTTCAATTATTTACTTTTATCATTTATCAAGGAGAGCTTGCTTAAGGGGAACGAGTGCCATGCCACCTGAACCAACCAATGATGGTGACCATAATTCTTAAGACCAGCGGACTGAAAAATTTAAGACATGCCCCTTTTATTTATTATTATTTTTTCTTTTAAAGAGAGAAATTTTTAATTTAAAGATATTGGTCTTTAAGTCTCCTTTCATGCAATTTCATGCATCAAGATTAATATCTAGGCAAAATTTAGCTACTTTTTCACCTGTACATGGCAATCTAATTAATATGCACACAAAATTAATTATTTCACCTTTTTAATCCAAGCATAATGTTTAAATTATGAGTTGTGAACACAGGTGGAGAATAAAGAAATATGCAGTCTAATCATCTTTCCAAAACTCACAACCTAAATTACTAAACTCAAGTGGCAAGGTTGCTTTAAGGAAATCATAATCCTCATATCAGAAAAGCATACAATTGACACTAAAAAAAATTTCCTAAAAATCTAGAAAGAAAGAAAATTAAACTATACCAAACTAATTATGGTCATTATTCAAGCAAAGCAAAAGTAGCAATAAGGATGTACACCCCCACACTTAAACCACACAATGTCCTCATGTGTGAAAAAAAAAAATCCAAGAGTATAAGGATAAAGAACTCCCTTGGATGGGCAGCTAAGTGTGCGGGATGTGGTTGATGTCGAGGCTTCTACAAATGCAGATGATGTTCTTGTCCATGCGGGTTAGCTAGTCCTCAATCAGGCCAATTCTTCCTTTAAGGAAGTAGAGGCACTCATTTATCTTCTCATATCCTTGTAAAGGATCAATCCCGACTTTTTGTTATGAAGGATCAACTCCTTGAGTAGAGTCTACTTTGTTTACTCTACAAAAGATTCTCAAATGGTGTGGTACCATAGGACCTACAATAGCAAAACACATGTACCCATCCTTATGGGCCAACAAGCCCATACTATCCAAACATCTAACATTTAAAGGAGGCATATCACAGGCAATGTGCAGATCATTATCTTCTGTATCAAGCAAATGTGTAGTGACAGCAAAGTAGGTAATTAATGATCCTAAAATAAGTGGCCTTCTAAATAACTGAACATTGGAAA
>CANXYI011057146.1:0-10289 GCA_948208565.1 Hura crepitans
AAAAATACCATACATGAAATCAAGTGATTAATTATTTTGAGAACTTTGGTTCTCGCATGCTAATTTTAGAAAACAGATTTTATTATCATGACTTTTATTAAGAAAAATCAAAACCCATTTTATTAACAAAATACCAATTAATTAGGTACAAAATGATTTTGATTATTTTTACCATGTACAAAAATCATTTTCTACCTATTACAACATTCATAGAATATATAGGGAAAAAATAAAAAATAAAAATAAAAATAGATTACATGGCAATTACCTAAAATACATTCTAACCAAATGAAAGATAAAATTACATTTGAAATATCCTAAAATAAAATCTAAATAAATAAAATGAACAATAAAAAAGAGAAGTAGAAGAAAATAAAGAGGAAAGACAAACGCAATGAGAAAGGAAATAAAAAATAAATGGATGGTTAATGACTACTTCATTGGTGTTTAATGAAATGGCAAAAAGAAAAGATAATCAGGTCCTAATAAATCAAACAACTTATATCACAATAAAATTAAGATGTTTGTATGTGAAATAAAATAAAAAGATGAATAGAAATAAAATGAAATAAATAAATACAATAAAAATAATGTACAAATAATAAATTATCACATCTAACTAGTAAATGGATAAAAGAGAAAGGAGAATAAAAGAAATAGGAAAAGGTCAATGAACCCATCGTGTATATTTGCCTTAAGAAAAGATCTTGAGAAGATTAAAAAATGGGCAGAAAATCTTTAGGAAATATACAAAACTGTGTTTGGAAAGCCTTTTTTGAGTTTTTGATGCACGAATATTGAAAAAAAGTTTTCCTTTTTAGAAAATCCACTTTCATTGTATATACATAAATGATGAGGTAGAAAATGGCCATTTTGGAGGTGAAAACGATTGTTTTTGCCAAAACGGCCATTTTGGTTTCCCCTTTGTAACGATCATTTCGGCGAAAATGGCTGTTTTTGCGAGTAAAATAGCTGTTTTCATCAAAACAACCATTTTCCAAAACATTGATTTTTTTTTTCTAATCCATACTGTAGGGGGCTTCGCCTCCTGCACCCCCTTAGTATCAATGTTCTTGAGCCCTTAACATACCATAGATGCCTATTTTTCTCGCATTTTGAGTCGTATCACTAGATTTTTTAGTTCAAGCAAAAACTTAAAGGAAAATTTTTAAAGAAAACTTTGAGAACTTTAAACTCGATATCTGTATCCCTGTTTATCAAGATTTTTGTCCTTTTATCATCATTAGGCAATTCGAACATGGGAGCATTAGAAACCCAATGTCTACAATTGCCCTTGATTTTGGGGAGGTGACTACAGAGTGTGTGAGGTAACCTAAAGTTCGAAAAGAAGGAGATGTATACCTTATAGGGTGACCCTTTTGTAGCTGTTATGAAGTAGAGTCATTACAACTAAAGTTAATTAGATTCAAGTAGTACTAGAGACGTTGCACTCAAAGTTAATTTTTTCTTTGCTTTAAACATTACATCTAAAGTTGACTTGATTCAGGTAGTGCTTAGTGACATTACACCCGAAGTTGATTTTTTTGCTTAAGATAGTGTCAGAGACATTATGTCTAAAGCTAATTTTTTTCCTTCAAACAGTGCTAAAGACATTGCATCTGAAGTTGATGGGATTCAAGCAGTGCTAGAGACATTGTACCCGAAGCTTATTTTTTCCTTCAAATAGTGCTGGAGACATTACATCTAAAGTTGACTTAGTTCAGGCAGTGCTGGAGACGTTGTACCCAAATTTAATTTTTTTTCTTCAGATAGTGCTGGAGACATTGTATCTGAAGTTGACTTGGTTTAGGTAGACTTAGAGATGTTGCACCTGAAGTTGATAGGATTTGAGCAGTGCTAGAGACATTGCACCCGAAGTTGATTTGATTTGTTTGAATGAATTTTTCATTTTGTTAACTGTGTGTCACTATCCTTACCCCCTACAACTAAGCAAATGGTGTGAATAGTTGTTGGCTCATCATTTGTGATGTTGCATAGAAAGTTCGGCTTACCCCTTGTGAAGAAAAAGGAGGTGAAATGTGTAAGTCTTTGTAAACCATTTGTAGCATGGATGCATGTTGTGTGTGAGTGCTTTTTCTATTATTATTATTATTATTATTATTTTCATGCCTTAGTTATTTATTTATCATCATTTTTTTTGCAACAGAGTAACAAAGGGAACTTGAAAGTATAAATGGCAATTTCATGAACAATTTGCTTTTTGGAATACAGTTTTTGTTGTCCTAATGCTATAATGTACATTGATAGATTAAAAAGAGATATAAAGAGTGCTAAAGCTCGGGTAGATGTTTTGAGACATGGAGTGACTGAATCACAGTTTCAACTAAATATAATGATATGTTCCATGCAAATATCTTTGATCCTTGTGTCCGAATCACATCCCCTCAAACTTTCTCACTACTACAAACATTACTCTTCAAAACTACTACATCACCACCACTACTAGCTCAACCTTGGTATGACCTCTTACTAATTTTCTAAATCTCGTGCAGAGGTAGTCCTTGCTGATAAAAGTGATAGCAGAGAGGCATTTAAAGTGCTTGGCTTCCTCATGATTGAGCTAGTTGAAAGCTACCAAGTGCTTAAGCTTAGGGTAGTGTTTGTGTAACACCCCCTGTCTATTCCCTTAAGAAAACAGGCAAAGCATGCTACTTCCCATGAGGTCACCCATCCTTAGATTTCCCCAGGGGTCTTTCATTTAGCTCTTACTTATGTTTCTCCTATTCTATCTAAAAATTTCGTTAAATGATTTCAGTGGTCTAAAACTAACTTACCAGGCATATTACACTCACATGCCTAATCTTATGATCAAATATCAACCTAGGCTGCCACTACAATGAAGAACTCGTTTCTCACTAATATAGGTTACGGTGTTATCTAACCAAGTACCATGACACCTAATTTCCCATAACAACATGCGCGAGTGCCTCTAACTAATAAACCAACATAAGCCACTTAGATAGTATCATACTTGGGTAATCATCGGTTACATTGCTGGTCATCTGCATCGTACTTCGCAACTCTACCACCTATGCATCGGATGCCTAATACACTGAGTATGCACTCAGTGGTCAATTTAATTAAACATACCATGTATTCTATCACATGCAAGCATACAAGAATTTACTAATAACATATATTTAATATTAAGCCTTCAATTACGATTATCCATTTAGTGAATCATTTTAACATTCCTCCAATTTATGTGTTCTTATCACAGTTAAGTCACATAACCAGTTCTGCCAAACCATCTATTTATAGTCTTTTCTATTCAATCTTTACACCTCAACTCTATTCATTTAGTATACATGTATATGTTACTTTCCACTATTTACATTCGATAATTTCTCTTATAACTTATTCAATCACAAGTGTTTTCCTACCCGTTTACTATTTTGTTAGTCTTTTATTTCTTTTAGTAATCTCATTAGGATCACATAAACTTATTCAATCTCTGCCTTTATAGATTTTCCCTTGTTCTTAGTATGTTACCCATAGATTATCTCAATTATGGTAATTTATGCCTTAGATTTCTCACTTTTATCATTAAGTCTCTTTAAACTCTTTTATTAATCTTTTTATACCCCTACAGTTTAAGAAGAACTCCCAACAACTGGATAATGGGAATCACAATATGCAGTGGTCCCCATTTGGACCTCAGCTACTGCACCAACCCAGTCTGAGAACCAAACAAATCACAAGGCTATATAGTAGCCCACATTATAGACCTCCATGTCTATACATACCCTTCACTTGATAAGAGGGATTAGTTCCGAAGAATCTCCCAATATTAGAAGGGGATAGCAAGGATCAATCCTGTGGGACCTTTCAATATCCCAATACGATCATCACAACAAGAGTATACAATCTAGTGGATAGCAGGGATAAGCCCTGTAGGACCTCTTAATATCCATAAGTGGGTAGTAGGGATCAGTCTGTAGACCTCCTAATACCCATGAATAGGTAGCAGGGATTAGCCATAGTCCTCCAAATACCCAGAGCATGCAGGCTGAAAGCAATACTCGGTGGCTGCACCCGCTATACACAGGCTAAAATCTATACAAACTCAGCCTTTAGCAGCTACTAATCTCTAGTTAACTGGTCAACCTATCTAGTGCATGAACAACCGTAAGATCCCTAGCTTCCCTTTTCCTTATCTTTTAAGGGCATTAAAATCATTATTCATTTCCCAAAATAAAATGTCTCATTCTTTATGGTGGTTCGTAATTCACTTATTGGCCAAATTCCATTTACTATCTTGTTAGTTTCACAAGTTACCTTGTCTTCACTTTCATTTCCTTTTAGCCGTTAACTTCATATAACTATCTTTTACCTCTTTCATAATAATCTTAATTTCCTCTATTAATAATATATATATTTACTTTACTTCATTTCCATGAGTTCTAATAGATTATATTGCCTATACTTTACATTACATAATTCTTGTGTAACTATACCATGATTTGATTCTCAGAATGACTAATTCACCCATCTCTTTTGTTACTATTTTTCTAACAATATTTATTTCCTATACAATTTATTTATTTACACAATATTCTTTATGGGATTCCTTGTGAGGTTTATCTAATTTACAAAGTTTGGTTCCCTAAAACTTCATCCATACAATATTAGACATTAATAATTCTTTCTTTATTTTCTTAATTTATTCTTTCAGCTCTTTAATAATTTAGCAGCCCTTTAATTCATTTTGGCTTAGCTAGACTTAACTAATGGCCTTTCCCATCTACCATATTTTTATTCTACTTATTTTCAAGCTAAAAGGACACATATTTTATTTTATTCCATCCGGTTATATTTTTCAAATAGTTATAGGTCATCATAATTCTAGACAGCAATGGGTCCTTTTCGCGTAAGAACTACTATTCATTTGGTATTCTCTGTTCTCGCCAGTTCATTAATCCATTTAATGTCCATCCATCTTAATCCATTATATCCTAAAATACCTTGTCCCATTCAACTTTTACATCTAACTTACCATATAAAATCATTTTTTCCATTCTAAATTCCTAACCAACCTTTCTTAATTAAATTCAACCTTTTATGTAGTATTTTCTATTTTACCATTTTACATTTCATGCTTCCATACCTTCCCATTTCCTACATCTTTCATGCTCTATCTCTTATTAATTCTCTTCACATAATAACAACATTTCTTACTCATTCCATGTTCCACACATGTCCTACCCCATGTTACCATTATGTATTCTAAGTACTCATGCCATACCTCCATGGTAATACCATAGCATATATGCCATACATATAGTCATTCATGCATCACATCTTTACACATCATTTTCACATCCAATTCACATCCCTATCATCCTATCTAATTATACTATACATCCTAGCATGTATTTCACATACATACAACCATACATACATATGCCATTCGAACTTCCACACACATATCCATACTTCAAATTCCATATTTTCCTTACATACATTATATGTTTTAGTTAAATTCACTTATAGTGAACTCCCTGTCATGTTGAAGCTACTCTAGAACCATGTGATTCATCTCCCTCCACCTTGAATCACAATTTTCAAAACTTCCATACTAGGTCCAACCTTTGAAAATTCCTAAAAAATTATACACAACTTTAAAATAAAATATCTTTCCATAAATGATATCTACACCTCAAATACCTTGTAAGAAAAATAAGAAACCTTAAAAAGAAAGACTTACACATCATTTTGGCACTATTTATCAAGTGCTCAAAACTCATTTTCTAGGCATCCTTTTTCTCATTTTATCACTTCGAATTGCTTCAGGATGTCATAGAGGTTCTAAACCATATAATTTTTATGGGTTTTTATAGTGGGAGGAGAGAGAAAGAATAACTATAATGGTGGAGAAGCCATAAGAGGATGGCATCAGCCATAGATGGAAGTGGGAGGAGGAAGGCTTCTTTTCCCTTCTATCCATACACACACACATGGCCCCTTAGACATATATGTAAAGTGGATGGCCACGATTGCGCCATATGTCGATCAGACGGCCCAAATTTATTCTATTTTGTTTTAAACTTTGAAAATTCAAAATAATTTCAATAGACCTCCAAAAATCATAATTCTAGTCCAAAAATTCCTTGAATAAATTCATTAAGGGCCCTACAAAATTTCAGCCCGAAACTCCTTCGGGAGCTAGGGTTACTATTCATCCTATTCCATTTTAATCTTCAAAAATTCATAAAATATTCCCTGAACCTCCAAAAATATTCATTTTAGTTTTAAAAATCCTTACTCAGTGTCACTGAGGTCCTTATAAAATTTCAACTCAAAAGTCAATAGTTGACTTTTTGGCACTATTCACCCGCCTGAATAAAATATTCTGAAAAAATATTAAATGACTTTAGAAAATTATAATTCTTTCTCCATCATACTTAGTGAAATTTTTGAGGTTCAGGATATGATATTTTTAGGTCCATCCGGGCACTTCCCGAAGCTGTCACGGCACCACCTTATTTTATCTTCGTATATAGTAGTTCTTGACCTGAAATGATTTATATGTTTTGCTAAATTTTTAATTTCATTCGTTTTACACACTTTTAGGCCCGTCAAAGTTTTACAACCAATATGCCAGTCATTGGAATTATAATGACAACCCACACCGTGGGGAACATCACTTGGGCCTAGAAGGTACTGTTCATAAGACCTTAGCATACGGGCATTACAGTTTGGGCTTTCTCTATTAGCATCTTAATGTCATTTGTTGCTTGAGAGTTAATCATTTTGACCAAAGAGCAAATAGCTATTTCAGGCTCTCGGTGAATCAATGTGTGCATAGATCTTAAATGTATTTCTTCCATAATTTGCTTTGTTTCCTTTTCATCCAAACAACATACTTTCTAATTTGTTTTGATGTGGAGCCCGAGCCCTCAACTGACCACAGATGCTTGTTTTTCTTGCATTTTTGAGTTGCATTGCGAGATTTTTCAAGTCGGTCAAAAACTTAAAGGAAAATTTTTAAAGAAAACTTTGAGATCTTCGAATTAGATGTTAATATCCCTATTTATTAGGATTTTTGTCCTTTCATCATCATTAGACAGTTCGAACATGGAAGCACTAGAAACCCAGTGTCTACAACATGCTAGAGTGGATTATACAATAGAAGATGAAAAATTGGCTAAAATGCAAATTAAACCTGACTTCAAGCAGCAGATAAAGGATGCCTAGTTAAGAGATAAAAATATGGTAAAGTTAAAAAAGGGAAGATGACAGGATTTGAATTGGGTGATGATGGAAGCTTGTATTATCAAAATAAGCTATGTGTGCTAGAAGTGGATGGATTAAGAGTGCAGATCTTGAAGAAGCTCATGAAGCTCCATATTCCATGCACCTAGGAAGCATGAAGATGTATCTCAATTTAAAACCCCATTATTGGTGTCCAAGAATGAAACAAGAAGTAGCTGAATATGTGGCTCAATGTCTAAATTGTCACCAGGTGAAAACAAAGCACCATATTCCTTCTAGATTGTTACACCCAATAGCAATCCCTGAATGGAAATGGGAGAAGATCACCATGGATTTTGTAATGGGGTTGCCACTGACTAGAAGTAGATGTGATGCTGTATTGGTGATAGTGGGTAGATTGACAAAGACAGCTCATTTCATCTTAGTGAAGATGGATTATTCTTAAGAAAAGCTGGCTCAACTATACATTAATGAGATAGTGTGATTACATAGAGTGCTAGTAGCCATTATTTTAGATTGAGATTCGAGGTTCACTTCTAGATTTTGGAAGAAGTTACATGAGGCATTGGGTACTCGATTGACATATAGCACAACATTTCATCCTTAAATAGATGGATAGCTAGAAGAGGTGATACAAGTATTAGAGGATATGCTGTGTAGCTGTGCAATAGAGTTTAGAGGCGATTGGGATTAATATCTATCATTGATAGAGTTTTCATACAACAATAGCCACTAGGCCAGCTTAGGAATGGCACCTTATGAAGCATTATATGGAAGAAGGTGTAGAACTTCCCTTTGTTAGAGTGAGGTAACACCCTTATTAGATCCCTAAAGAATCCTAATAATAGGTGCACTTATAATCTTAACTCAATCCTATTACATCCCTCATATATCAACATCCCACAGGCCTCAGGCCCCACATTCAATCTTAAGATAAAATTAAAGACAACTAGTTATATAAGTTCTCATTCATTCATACAAAGACCATTCATACAAATTTATAATTTAAATAGGTTACAAAACCATAATAGCTGCTAAGCATGCTAGACATATAAACCACAACTATTACATGAGTGACATTACATAGAGTAACTCAAGTAAAAATCATCTCCCTTGCTGATTCTACTGCTACACTTCACCCATCTCGAGGCTATCCTATTGTTCTTATTTACCTGCGCACCAAAACATTAGTACACTGAGTATAAAACTTAGTGGTGAATTTAATTAATCAAAAGTATGTCTCACCTGTTATACACAACAAGTTTAATATCCATTTTATAGATTCATTCATATAAAAGTCAAGTAAAAATATAGCTTTCTTTGCATTTAATTATCTATTGTTATAATCCTTTTAGTAAGTTAATTATATATTATTCTAATCCCTTAACTGCTTAACTACATTTAGGTCACTGCATTAATTATGTCAAGTGGTTCATATAGCTATTTAACTCTTATGGTTAGATTAATGGGGCACAACCGCCAATAAAATTTATGTACATTATATATTATCCTTCTAACGTATTCCTTAGACACACCTGTATGTACATGTATTACTCCTAGTTAATTATTTCCTTTGGCTTGCTTACATTTTCTTTACTTATATTCAAGACATCATATTCATTTAGCTAGTTAATCCATTAAAAGTAATAAAGTTCAAGTTTATACTTAGGCCCCCACTAGGTAGACTACACTTCAATGCATTGGATCTAGAGGGAATAACTAGTGTAGTGATCCTCATTTTGGACCTATGCCACTGTAGACACCTCACCTTGACCAATGATGATAACCAGAGATAGCTCTTGAGCACAGCACAAAAAGCCTTCGAGACCTAAGTCCGCACGGACTAACATCCTTAAATACTTGGTCCGCATAAACTAATTATAGAAGCAGGTCGGGACCTAGCCTATGAAGACCATTGATAATCACTTTAAAAGCCTTGGTCTGCACGGGCCATCAAGAACAAGTCTACACAGATTTATAGACGGAAATAGACTCCGGATTTAAACATTGCCTATTTAGTCTAGGGATTAGAATCCAAAATGGATTAGGACTTCCTCCTAACAAAAAGGGGTAGGAAAACCTAGATAAGAAATATAAATACTTTTTTTCAAGGAGAAAAAAAGGGGGTTTGAAAAAAAGACATACACTGAAAAACCATAATTGTCACGATTCCAGCAGTAGGAGGCGTTAAAGCTTGGTGAGACTTGTAACAAGGAAGAATGCAACCATTCTTATATGCATCAAAAGTCTTTTGTGCTAGTGCTCAAGGAGATTCTTTTACACAGGTAATATCTAAGGTCTATGAATAAGTTTTTTGTATCTTCTATGAGTCAATGATCTCTGAGATGAGCAATTTATGAGGTGATACCTTGTTATCCCCATTCTCATTGATGATGAGTAGGCTAATCATATTAGACACATAAATTGTGAATTTGATGTCTGTACTTAGCATTAAGCATGCCATGAGAAGTTAATTTCACTATGTAAATCTAATCTTATATGAAATTAGGTCTGCATAGACCTAGTATCTTTGAAGGCAAGTATCCATGTTAGTCCCCACGGCCTTATTATATGCATGTTAATTAGGTTTGGAAGTTTGCACAGACCTCTTGCCATGAGGGTCACACGTATTCACGGACCTATGAATGATAATTTGTATTATAATCCTTCATGATTTATAATCTATGGTATATCTATATTAAATGTGTTTATGATTTTGGTGTTCATTCAGATGTTAATGGTTCAGATCTAACTTATTTGACTTTAATGTTTTCTGAATTGATGATTAGATTTTGCACTAGAGTAAAAGTATGGGATGGACTTAATCCTTCTTTGGTGAAGGTCCGCACGGACTAGGCATCGTTATCCCTTATGTCTGTACAGAATTGACGATGGTGAAGTGGGCTAATTTTAGGACCTTAACTTATTCCTTTAGTTGTGTACTATTAGCACTTCTTTACTTCTTTTTGTGTTGTAATAGCTAGTAAATAACTTGTTTTACACTCTAAAACTTAACTTTCACATCAAATGATTTTATACATAATTAATTGGTG
>CANXYI011057238.1:0-12808 GCA_948208565.1 Hura crepitans
CAACTGTCCGGGTCTCAAAATATTTTTATCTCCGATAATGAAAGTTTATACCCTAAAAGTAATTATTGGTTCTGCTAAAAATTTTAATTCTTTCATTTTGACCCTTTTCAAGCCCGTCAAAGTTTTATGAACAATATGCCAATCATCGGATTCGAAATGATGACCCGCATCACGGGGAATATAAATCGGGTTCCGAATGCACTATTCATAAGACGTCGACCGGCGGACGTTACATATTAGGCATATCGCCTAGGTGTAAAAGCTATAAAACTCATCTAGACTCATAAACTTGCATTTTTCATTTCTTTCATCATTAATATGCCATAAAGTGTTTAATGCATCAAAACTTTGCGTGACAAACACATATCGTATTATTTGCCATTTTTCTCATACTATTGCAATTTTAGCGATAAATATGCATTCTATGGCTATATCAAAGCAATAACCCCAAAAAGGTTCAAAATGGCATTCAACCATCATATACCATGCATACACATTATACATATCATAAGTGCACATTAAGAATGGCATTTAAGCATAAAACATGCTATCTAAGTCATTTACATACATAATTCATGATTATGCCAATATGGCTTACATATGCGAATATCGACCTCTAAATGCCCAAGGCCATAAAAACACACATACATATGCATATACAACTCTATGTCATGTTTAAATGCTCAAAAACACATCCGCATACTTTTAACTAGTTACGCATAGTCATACAGTATTAATCTCGCAAACTGACTTTATACAGTCCTATAATCACATAACGCATTCCTTAGTTAATATTACCATACAAATGTATTATTCATGCATAATCCATTTTAGACCATCACATTACATGTATTCATCATACATTTATGCATACGTGTCCAAATATGCATTAAATTCTCATTATTTTATTAAATGCCCATTTATGTCAAAATGCACATAATAGATTCATAGGCATTTTAACCTAATTAAAGTGATTACACTTACTAAAATAAGTCACACGGGATGCTCAAAGCTAACTTAAGCCTTCTCTTTGCCTCGAGAAGCTCAGGTCGGCGCCTCGCCTACGAATTCAAAAGGGTACGAACTTCAATAAATAATATAAAATAATTTGCATGTGAAAAAAATATTTAGAGCCTAGATATACACTCTACAATATCTTAGGAATCTGTGAAAAATAAAATTTATCAAAGAAGAAAACTTAGGAGAGAGAAAGTTACTATTCACCTCGATTTCTTCTCAATTTTTCTCTCGAAATACTCCATCGTTCCTGACAATTTTGGTGTCCACGGACTCATCTCAAAACACTCATTGTTTTGGGTGTAAACTCACCTTATGGGTCCCTCTAAGGAGAGAGAAATCAATAAAAAAGTGAGAGGGAGAGGGTGGATGGAATTTTGAAGAGAGGAGGACTGGATGGTGGTGTTTTGGTGTAAATAGGAGGAGTGTAACTACTCCTATTTATACTTCTTCGAAAAATAATTTTTCTTTGCTTTGAAAAATTATTATAACCGATAGGAAAGTCAATTTTCCTCCATTCCTATCCCCAAAATTCCATAAATCTAAGCCTTAAATTCTCTCAAAATCTCATGCCTAAATTCTAACAAAAATATGATAAATTAATGCATTTTATGTCCCAAAAATTCAAAAAAATTACTTCCTAATCTTATAAAATTATGATTTCAAAGCCATTGGACTATTCAAAATATTTGAGTATCAGGTTGTAACATTTTCAAATTACTTTGAGCAACTTTTTATTTTATTTACAGTTCAGCTTTGCCTGCGACACTATTCATAAGACACTACCGTAAAATCTTGTTTAGCATTTTTAATTATCCAAACGACTTCGGATTGGCTTCAAACTTTGCCTAAAATTCTCTCATAATTAATACTACCTATCGGTACATTTAGTACGACTTGAGTTTTGAGAAACACTATTCACCCTAAGAAATACTTTTCACGAGAGTTGGGATTTTCAAGTTGTTACATTTGATGATAGGTTGATATCTAAGGGACCAGAAGGGTCTAGGAGATGTGATTATTTGTTATAGAAGTGTTTGACAGGTTAAAAAATTTCAAATAGTAACCCGAATAGCCGTTTTGTTGCCTAATTTTAGAAAATACCTGAATGTGTTGAAATCGCTCTGTAATACTATAAACATGGTAGTATGAACCTGAATGGAATATAAAAATTGACAGGACTAAGTTTGGAGTTAAATAGAGTTGATTAGTGTAGTGTAAGTAAAAGTTAAACGAATGATGGTGGGAGAAGTCAAGATAGGTGACCTAGCGGGAAGTGCACCGCTTATTAGGTTTCTTCAAAAATCCAGTAGGGGGTGTTACAATACTAATCCAATCTAATATTATATCATCTACACTTATCCTATACGCATACTAACTAATAAAAGCTGACATCACACACACGAGGATAAATTTACAACTTAATTACATTTTAGCATATAGAATATATTTACATTTGCCTTTGTACAAGAAGTTTAGAGCTTATATCCTTTGCTAATACATGAGTGCCTTTCCATAACCATAATTACATATAACATGAACAAACAAAAATATAAACCAAAAAGAATCTGCCTGTCTACACTACCATGTCTTTGAGGCCGTGTCATGTTCCTATCTACCTACTGCTACCTACACATCACGAACAGTGATACACTAACCAATTTGCTTAGTGTTGTATTCAATGAAACATATATACCACATAGCATGCACAGGCATGCACCATGGGTCAGGTTAAATGATATGCATACAAATTAAAATGCATAGAACATCGGATACAAGAACTGCGATAACCTAATTTGATCAATACAATATATCACCTGCATATATGTATCACAATACACTTAAAACACCACTTGTATATCACTCACTTGATAACATAATCATAACACATAACATATAACAAATATGCACGTCGCAATATACACTGTCATTTATCTATCCATTATGTTATTTCTATAATTAAAAGTCCTGTATTACATTTAACTCATCTAAATCATACATTGTTAAAACAATTTCATCCTTACTAAATTCATTGTAGAGCATCTGCATATAATTAATAAGTCTGATTCAATGTAATTAAATTTCACTTTCCCTTTTTTATGTGGAGTATTTATCTTATTTAATTCTTGATCAATTCTTCTTATGATTAATTAAAATGAATTTTTGTGTCACTTTAATCACCAAATAGTATGGCATATTACATATCACTTTATCTCAGGACTGACTTAAATAGCCCTTATCAGATAGATAGTGGCTTACTGACTGGACAAAGGGACTATGTAGTAACCCTCATTCTGGGCCTCTAGCTACTACACCAGCATGTGTAGTGGACCTATCAGACCTCTCGATAGCCATACCTATGTGACAATCAAATATAAGAAGCTCTAGTGCAATCCATAGACACTGACCACGAGGGTCCCAATCCTAACCACAAAAGTCTTAGTACAGACCACAGAGGTCTCAATCCTAACCACAAAGGTCTCAATCTAGACCACAATAATCTCAGTACTGACCATAAAAGTCTCAATCTTCACCACAAAGGTCTCAATCTAGTAATCTAAAGGTTTAAAATTAAGCATTAAAGTGCTCTAGTAGCTACTATGTTCCCTAGGTGATCGGTTAACCTATCTATTGTACTATCTAACTTATATGGGCTATTATATAGTTTACATTTAGTTACACTCAGTTTAATAGTCATTACTACCTAACAATCACAATACCAAAAACTCTTACATCGTTATGCCTAGATACCCTACCCTACGTATATTCATACAAAGTTAAATATTTAGTTCAATCATAATTCATTATTTAGGTTATTTATATATATTATGCATATTTGAAAAAGACTTAAAACATATGTCTTGAATTAATTATATATATATATATATATATATCATCACTCAACTAACCCAAATTTGACATGCACATGCTTTGATTGACCATATATGTAATTTTTTACTATACTAGGTTTAAATCTCCTTCCTTAGTCGTCAAGAGGTTTACGTGAATTGGTCACTCTAACAATATACACCATTAGGCCTTTACTTTAAATCCATTATGGCATTATTATAATTATTTGTCAATTATATTAGTCACTTTCACTTAATTCCTACTTTGCTTATTTGTAACCTCAAGCTAATCCATTATGGATATTCATATAAATATGGTTTCCTTTCCTGCTCTGCCTATATGGCATTAACATTCATAGCCCATTTACTTTCACTCTAATTGGTTTTAATGCTCATTTAATTATTTAAGTGATACAATAAGGCCATGCAATTATCTCATTTATACTTATATAATATTATTCATGACCCTTCACATTAACATGTATAATTTCACCCTAATTAGCATAAAACACTATTCAAAATTTAAGCATACTATACCACCTCTTTTGTTGTACCCTTAATTATATTCCTTTCACAATTTGTCTTAACTACCAAGCCTAACTCTAGCCTTATGCCTTTTATGCAATAGTTTAACCACACTTATATACGATATACACTAACAAATCTTAGTGACCCTAACACATGATGTATTGGAAGATACCTCATTTAGCCATACTACACACACCTACTTAACCCATTCAATTCTCCTATAACCCATTTAAAGTATCATGTACCCATACAATTATTGCCACTATATTACTATGAGCATACACATATAGCAGACACTAATTTATAGACCATACATACAATTTAAGTAACAAATCCATACATTGCCTACACCTATATCATTTAGCCTCTCCATATCCACACACTTAGTTTGTAACACCTCTAATTTACACACCACATATACACTTTAAGTAACAAATCCATACATTGCATACACCTATATCATTTGGCCTCTCCACATCCATACACTTAGTTTGTAACAACTCATACCTGATTCCAAAAGGAACTTGATAGACATGCTATTTCCTATAGGTCACCCATCATATCACTACCCTAGCTATCATTCATTTAACACTTATAGCCCCAACTATCCCAATGATGTATTCCTGTTATTTTTCATTTGTTATCATATGTTGTCGTTAATTTGACTGTAACTAGCTGATAAAACAATTTTAGGTGGCAATTCTTTAATTTACAAAATTTTGGGTAGCATAACCGCTACCCAGGTGAAAAACCAAATTTTTAACTATTAAAAAGCACTTATTTATCAGTTATCAACACATCATTCCTATCCTAGACCTATCTAGTCCTCCAATGATCCATTCCCATCACACAGTCACATAACAAAGGGTCTTAGACCCACATCAAGTTCAAACACAAACCAAGCACCCATATATATATGCATACATTCAATTTACAACTCTAGTTTATTAAACACAAACCATATAGTATCAAAGTCATTTTCAACAATTCTAGGCCTGGGCCCCATACCCTATCTACATATGAGTGCCATCTATATTATGACACCTTTTACTAGATTCCCTAAGAAACCTAATAAACGGTGCACTTCCCGCTAAGTCAACCATCTTGACTTCTCCCACTGACATTCATTTAACTTTTACTTAGGTTGTATTAATCCACTGTATCTAACTCCAAAACCTCGAAATGTTGGTACTTATAGCCCTTTTAGGTTCATGTTATCATGTTCGTACTAGTTCAAAGTAATTCCAAATATATTTTGGCATTTCTTAACCATCCAGTAGCATAACGGTTGTCCAAGTCACTATCCTAAAATTTTCCTTCTACTTCTATAATAAATATTACATCTCTTAGACCCTTCTGGTCCCCTAGATATCATCTTATCATCATCATCTAACAAACAACAATCACAAGCCTCAGGCACAATCAAGAAAAACATAGTCTCAGGCTCACAAACATCAATGCAAATTATATATAAGCAAAGGAATCATCACATTATTAATTACAATATAGTCTGTTACACACAATTACATCATGTCCTATTATATACATTACACCTATTACCCCACCTAAGTATATAGAGTGCAAAAGCTATACTAATGTACATTATAAACCTTCTCATACTTGACCTTTGAACTCTTTGCATGCTTCACGGGGCAACGTCCTTATTCTTGGTACCTAGGCACTAAAATAGGTACTCTGAGTATAAAATACTCAATGGTGAATTCAATCATTAAAATCATGTCTAGCAGTTATATCCATGCATTCATATTCTTATTTATTTCTAGTTCTATTATCCAGGTTCAACTTAGAGCATTCATATGCCAAATTACTATTTTACCCCTAGGGTGCTTTTGTCTGTAAAATCTATCCAAATAATTATTACAAGTCATATGAATTATGTTATGGATCATTATTTATCACTTTATGCCTAAATTATACCATTTTAAGCTTTCACCCATAATCAGCATAAAATTACTAAAATGCCCCTATGTCATATTTCATTGTCATTTGCAAATTTATTTTTAATATTTAATTATTTCAGCTAGCCCACCTCAGGAGACAATCCTAATAGACACTAGATCTATAAGGAAAAATAAATAGTGCAGTAGTCCCTATTCTGGACCTACACCGCTACAGCGGCTTGGTTACATTTTGTCACCTAAGGTGTGAATGATAATATTTGGTATGCCTGGCAGATTAGCCTATTTAACCAGCTAGTACAGTGATCCTCTAAGACCTTGGCCATTGTACCAACACTATTTAATGATTAAAATGTCACAAACTGGTCTGCATAGTGGACCAATATGTTTGTCTGACTAATGCAATGCTCTTTCAAGACCTACGCTACTGAACCAATAAGCAAGATATAAATCAAATGAATGTCAAAGTCTAATTTGACTGTCTTACTAGTATAGTGGTCTCAAATAGACCTAGGCCATTGTACCGGCCCTAACTAGAAATCAAATAAGATAGCAACTGCAATCCCTAAGTTAACCGGTCAACCCATCAAGTAGGTGTCTATCTAGTGGGCCATTTAATCCCAATCTAGGTTTATTTCTTTACCAATTAACCTTTTATAATATTATAAACTCAAAAATAGATAGTTATAATTTTTACAGCATAGTTGGAGATTAGCCCAGTCTGGTATAGCCATAAATAAACTGTACCGGGTAAAATATCAAGAAAAATAATCAAGGGTTCAAGTGCCAATAATTATGATATATTATGGTGGATTTAATTCCACAAGTACTTCACAAATCTAGTCCATTTACTATCTTAACAATTTATGGATTCAAGTAATGGTCATTTAGGATAGTTATAAGTCATTGTGGCCAAGTTTCTATTTACCTTTCTAGGTTCATTTCACCTCCTTTTTTAGTGTTGTTTTCACTAGTTATTTCATGCATTCGTAGGCCTAAATCCAATCACGACCTAGGCTATAATCTAGGCTGAAATCTAGGCATTCATGCCATTCCAAAAAGTCTCATAATACTAGCCATTATAGGCACAAAGTTTAGGTACATAAATCATTCTTAAACTATAGCCCTTAAAGGCAAATTTCAAGTCAATTTTCATACTTGATTTCAAACCAAATCCTAAGGCCATGGTAAAGCAATTATCAAATAGTTTTCTCATTATCTATCATGCCATTTTAAAATAGACCTTAAATAGTTTATGCCTAGGTATTATCATGCCATTTCATGCATTTTGCATTATCTCCACCATACATACTAACTTTCCCACATACCATACTTACCTAGCCTCTCCATGCCATGCATAGCTTATGGCCACTAAAAGATGTACTATCAATCCATACCTTTTGACATCATTTATCATGCATACATACTAAACTCTACCATGCCAATATTTGCATATCCATATATATCATGTTTCATGCATTCCATGCCACTATACATGCCTTATATGTCTTGACCATAGTGAAATCACCACACATTCATGCATATATCTCTCTTTTCACATAACATATCACTAATTCATGCATCAAGCACCACATAGGACCATTAAGCCAAACCATATACATTCCTATAATTGCCATAGCTCTCGGCCATACATACCTTTTATGTCAAACATATGTTCTTTCATCAATTTATAAGGAAATTCTATTACATACCTATTGTAACTCAACAATTCATACCACAAGCACCCTAAGCACACATCAAGCCTTATTCACCAAGCCTAAACATCATGCATACCTCTCGACTACTAAGTGTTTAGCATCTATATAGCCTCTTTCTAATTAAATAACCATGCAATTAACATAACAATCAACTATGTACCATCATAACTCAAAACATCTATCTTTCTAAGCTAGTTTACATGCTCAATTCATCCTTAAATCTAAAAGGAAGCTATTGAAATTTTAAGGACATGAAGTGAATGATAGAATTCACTTACCTTAGACATCAAAGATGAAGAATCCACACTTTAGTCCCCTTAACCCTCACTTCTAGCTTGCCATATCCCTTTCTCCTCCCTTACTCAAGCCCTTTTCTTCCTCAATCCACCTTAAACATAATTTACACACTTATTCTTAGTCCTTAGGCATCACAAAGATCCAATTCCTACCAAGAATCACCATGAAAATGAAAGGAAAAGTAAAGAAACTCACTTTTGGTACCCCTATAAGACTGTGTCTAACTAGCAATCTTTGATGATTTTTATTTAATTCTTGAAGACTCCTTTTCAGTACTTATTCTTCTCTCAGGTTCCTAACACACCAAATTAAATTTTACAAATAAGAAATTGTAGAAATGGCTAGAGGAAAAGAAAGAAAATGACTCCCAAAAGTGAGAATGGTGTCGGTTCCAGCAGCCAAAGGGAGGAATTTTTTTCCTTCTTTTATTTAGTGGAATTATCCACTTGTCCATTTTGTTTGGCCACTTGTCATAGGCCCTCAGACTAGTTGGCAACATTTAGGTAAGTCCCACAGCCCTTTGAGCCATCCCAACATGTCTCAATTTTTTGAGAAACTTCAAAAATTCACCAAAATTCACACGAACCTCAAAAAATTACATCGTTTGTTTTAAAATTCATATTTTAATCCCCTTTATATGCTCAAAAATTTTCACTACCAAATTCCATTGATAGGGTAATTTTTAGATTGCTTTGATTTGTGTGCCAACTTAAAAAATTATGAGAATTTGCAAATGACTTCAGAATTAAAAATTCTTTCACCAATGAACTCAGTGTAATTTTTGAGCTTCACGATCCACTATTTTTGGGTCTGTCCGAGCACATCTTAGGTTATTCCGAGCCTAAAAAATTTTTATTATTCAAAAGGGTGGCTTATAGTCCGAAATGAATTATTAGTTCTACTAAATTTTTAAATTTTGCCTTTATCATCAAAGTAAAGCCCTTAAAGTTTCATGACCAATGTCACTTCCTTGATTTATGTGCAAGTAACCCAGCACCTTAGGCATACTTTCCAAACCTAGTGGCACTGTTCATGGAGCCTCGAAGCATGGGCATTACATATATATACACACAAAAGTATACAAAATATACCCTAATAAATGATTATTACCTACACTATAGTTGTCAAGGCCGAGCTATGACACCCCTTACCTAGTCGAAATGCTAGTCGATTACCAAGCCTGATTAAGGAGTACACGCATATTGAGATAGCCAAACTCCTTCTACCCCTATGCTTATGTTTATTTGTTTATTTAAAATAGCTATGTGTGAAAATATGGGTTTTCAAAAACTTTTTCAAACAATGTTGCACACTTAAAAATTGGGAATCCTTGTTCTGAAAATCCAGCATCATAACACTTAAATGGCAACACACTTCTATAATCAATCACACCTATTCTCTATCACAATGTGATCCTCTGATCACTCCAATAGCACTCATTCACAATATATGATAATGGTTTACATATGATAAATCTAAAATAAACACTTTTAATTACAATAATTACAAAATAAACACAATTTAGGCCTATCCCTTATTACACATACATCTGAGTGCTTCTTATACATCACTTCTATTTTCAAAAAGAGCTTTACCAAAAAAAAATAAAGCGTTTTCTTTAACTTTTTTGATGTTTAGAGGTTTTTGATATCAAAATGTCTTTGTACTTATGCATAGTAAAACAATTGACATGCTAAGCATATTGCTTAGTGGCGAAATCAAAATAATATGTGCTAACATTATTATTAAACATTATTTAAGTTCATGCCTATAATAACCCCTATCCATTCCCAAAGGAAATAAACAAAGAGTTCTACTTCCTATAGGTCACCCATCCTAACATTTCCCTAGTTCTCCTTCATTTAACACTTATGGTCCTTTTATATTATCTTGTATGTCTAAATTGGTTTATTAATATTACTATATAACATCCTAGTACTGACTATTTTAGTTTGATAAAACATTATTTTTCATATGTTATCCATTTTATAGAAAATTGGGCAGCATAATGGCTACTTAAGTGAAAAACCAAAAAATTTTCCTACACAAAAACACTTCTATAAATCTCACCCACATGTTCCATAACTTCTAGACCCTTCTAATCCACCTAAATCCCATCATGTATAGTCAAAAACATTGACATAGGGTCTCAGACCCACAACCTTTAAACAGACAACATAGACATGCTATATAAATTACTCAAACATGCATATATCTATTTATGTTGGTTAAACTATTGTTAAGTTACATGTTCATGTTATATAACATGTAGCATATGTCTTTCTTGTACATCTATACATATATGATTGCCACTACACACAATTCCCAAAAGTACAAAAAAATTACCCAAAAAATAAAAACGTTATACTGCACTTGATAAAGCTAGCCAGCTAACCACATCTATAACCTGCGCATCAGAACACTGGCACGCTGAGTATATACTCAATAGTGGATTTGATATAATAATGCATGTCATGCATGTATACATACATAAATGTTGTGAGATACATCATAACATAAGCCGTGAGATCATTACATGCAGTATCATTACATAATTATCAGCTAGGTGTTACCCTTTACAATGACTTGTTATGCAAGTAACTTGTTATAATATCCTCTAGTGAATTCCATTATCCCACTTTTATCTTTATGTGTTAATCCTTATTATTAGTCTTATTATATTACTTTCATTTAATTACTTATCATTTAGGCCCATGATAGATAGACTACACTTTAAGACATTGAATAATAGGATCTATACTGTACAATGGCCCATATTTTAGACCTCGGTAGCTACACCTACCTGGCCTGATATTAGGGATTCATTTCGTGGAACCTCCCAACGCTGGACTGGCAAATAGTAAGGATCAATCCATAAACCTCCCAATATCTGCAAAGGAGATAGCAGGGATCTGTCTCATGGGACCTCTTATTATCCCAATCATCATGTCTATTATCTAGCTAGTGGATAGTAAGGATTAGCCCCATAAGACTTCCTTATATCCACAATCAATCCAATAGGTAGCAAGGATTAACCTTGTGGGACCTTGTAATACTCGGCTGTGTAGACTCAATATCCAACCCTCACTGGCTGCACCTATCATATCCATAATACTATAGTGGTCCTAGAATGACTAATCTGCCTAGTAGCTGCTAACTCCCTAGTTGATAAATCAACCTATCTAGTGGGTGTCTAACTTATGGGCCCAACTATTGATTAATCTTTATTATTCAGTTAACTATTATCTTTTAATCATCATAGCCGTACTAATATCTCACAAGGGTAATAGGGGTGCATATATGCACCTTTCACAACTACAAGTTATTTTTTGTAAAAGTACTATTCATTTGGTCAATTTCTTCACATTACTATTCATTTGGTCAATTTTTTTCCATCAAAATTTTCAGATCATTTAATGTACCAACCTTAGTCTATTCTTTTACCATCCATTATTCATCAATATGATCACTAATTTCACCATACTCAATTATGCCATCAATTTCACTTTCCAACCAACTATTTTTCATGCCAATTCATGTGACATTATTACATGCCATTCTAAGTCACATAACACGAAATCATTATTTATCACATCTTTCATTTCCCCTTCCTCTTTTTATCATAAGGTATATCAATTTTCATGGCAATGCCATAACTTCCATGCCATTTACATGTACACACGCATCACCTCACATACACCCACACCAATCAGCCATAACAAGAACACACACCTACACTTAATTTCTCTCACCTAATTCATGCATACAACCTTATTTTCATGCCATAAACATAATTACATGATCATTTTACGTCATTTCCATACCAAACCCTAACATTCCTAAATTCCATACACACTCACACATACATACATATGCAAAATCACATGGCATGCATAATTTACATCAAATCCACATACCTAAGGTGTGAGAACACCCTTTTTCCACCACTTCAAGGCCTTGGATGAGTTTTCTCTTCAACTCTCTCTCTTTGGCCTAAACATAAGCATTTTTCACTTAAAATATTCCCAAAAATAATCCCAATCTCTAAATTGAAATCTATAAACATGTTTTTTCTTAGAATTCGTTAAGTTACCTAAAAAAAAAGAAAATAACCATTTACATTTGAAATTGACACTATTCACCCCCATGAAAGAACCTCTCTTTCTAGGCTATATCTTGGAATTCTACCACTTAGAATATGCTTTAGGGTGTGTATGGGAGGAGAGAGAAAGCAACAATAGTGAGAGAGGGGGAAGAGAAGATGGCATCAATTTTATGGGGAATTAGGGAATAAGAAGATGGTTTGCACATGTGTGAACCCTTTTATATTAGCAATGTGGATGGCCCATATCGTGCCACATGGTGATCTAACGGCCCATATTCACTCGGTTTCTTTTTAAACTTCAAAAATTCATTTTCATTTTTGTAGACCTCTAAAAATTCTCATTTTGGTTTTAAAAATCTCAATTTAGCCCATTAA